>JAKCPI010027185.1:0-99741 GCA_023213315.1 Euborellia annulipes
AAAAAAAGTCAATTGATTCAAAATTTCAGAAGAGTCTGTGAATTTTAAATGTTGACTTCTTTAAACAAACTATAGTTATTTTTCAAAATTTTAAATCCCATATTTGGATATTTTATACACAATAGAGAATCCTAAATAAATGCAAAATTTCATAAGAATTGGCAATAATTGTTTTAAATGTGTAAAAAGATCCAAAGGGGACCCCCTTTTGGATCGAAATTAACATGGAAATACCCATAGGGATTTAACATTGCCTCTATGGAAGGAAGAGCCGAAAAATGAATGAGAAAAATCTGGAATACTACATTAGTAAAGTGGACTTCAAACATTTTTCACGAAAAATTTCACTGATATACTTTTTAAAGAGCATCTAAAAAATAGTTGAATTATGAATTTTAATCAAAATTGTTAAAGCCAATTTTGAGAAAATCGAAAAAGAAACTAAAAAAAAATACTTAAGTAAAGTACTAGTACTTTAAGGCCGATTTTGTTCAAAAGCTTATTTTAACTCTCCGGGAGGGTACATAACTAAAATATAAAATTTCAACCTGGTAGCTTAGGGGATCTCAAAACGTATATCCATCATAATCTGGACATCGAATTTTTGACATGATCGCATTTCTCTTTTTATAACAGGGGCGTATATAAGGGGGGGGCGAGGGGGCCCGGGCCCCCTCCCCGAAATTTCCCAAACACATATACATATATAGGGATATAGACATCAGCGCAACAAATTTTTCCGCAGGATGGACAACTTTGGTTCCGCAATAGAAAAAAAATGTTCCGCAAAAAATTTCGTGTGAAAAAGTATAGTTTCTTAAAAAAAATTTTCCACAGAAAAATTTTTGAGTTCGGACCCCCCCCCCCCGAAAAAAATTTCTATATACGCCCCTGTTTTATAATACATATATAGGTAAGAGAAAGTAAAAACTATATATAATATAAATAAATAATATATTCGATTAGGAAATTTTCATTTCGTTAAAACAAAATTTGAGGGTGGAAAAAAAATAAAACTTTTTTAATTTTCTTGAATGATTTAATCCTTTGTTAAGACATCATTGAATTCGTCTTAATTTCTCTTTCTCGCTTGTGATATTTCATTTAATAGAATTAAATGTATCTCCATTTGAAAGTATATTTTGAGGTGAACCATTTCAGTGAATAAAGTTGTTTCCTTCATTTGATGGCTCCCAAGCAACGATTGCGGAAGCCCAGAAGTCAGCTTTGAAATTAACAGTTTAATGTACAATGTAATAAAATACTCCAATAGCTGATGATGGAATTAGAATTATCAGAGAAGGGAAAATACTATAAAAAAAAAACTTTATCTATATTTGGTTAAAAAGAAAAAAGCGATAAAAAGGCACGGATGAATTCATTTTTTAAAAAAGAGATGTTAAAGACAAATTTATTTCCAGATTAGGTTCTTAAAAATTTTCTAAAATATTCTAATCTTATAATTTTAATTGATTAACTCAAATAGCCGACAAAAATTAGACACTGGCGGGAGTTGAAGCACATATCTATCGATTTGTAGACAATAGAGCAGTGGGGTACTCGAATAGATCGCAATTTTCGTCATCAGTGTATATTGGGGAAGGCTGAAAAAACTCATTTTTTATTTCGAAGTTGTAATAACGCGGAAAAAATGCGAATTATATAGACAAAAAAATGGAAAAGAAAAATTACTAAACTCGGTTGACATAGGCTTTAAAGTTTGACAAAATATGAAAAAAACTTCATTTTTGTGATTATTTTTTTAATTTTTTAATTCACATCATAATAAAACACAATGTTCTTATATTCAAAAATAAATATACTGGTACTATTAAAAAAAAAAAACACGATGCAAGTGAAATTTTTTTCGGATCGTAGGCGTTTAAATGAAAATATTCAGAAAATTATTCAATTAAGGGTATTAAAATCGCGTTTTTAATCTTAACTTATTAATTGGATTGATAATGGGAAATTAATAGAGGGATATTAAAAACTGTGAACTGTTTATTTAGTAATTGAAGATTTGAAGCATTTGAAATTATTTTAAAAAATATATTTTATCAATTTAAAAATTGAAAAATTAAATCTCACAATTATTATTTTATAATTTGTCGGCTTGTGACGTCATGGCTTGTCAGCGTCACGGCCTTTGACGTCACGGCTTGTAACGCGACATGCTGATAGGAAAGCAAAAAAAATTGAGAGGATCAAATAAAAGTTTCATTTTAAAAAAGTATATTATAAATATTAAAAAAAAAAAACTTTTTCATTATTTTGGCGAATTTTTGGGGTTGGCGTGACCGGAAGATATCAAATGATCTAAACCAAAATAAAACACAATGTTTTTAGGCTCCTTTTGAAGAGGTTACAAACTTACATTTAACATCTAATTCAAAAATTCAAAAAATAACACCAAAAATGAAGGCCCTATGCGCGACCGGTAGATGTCAACCTATTTTTATAATTTTTTTTTTCTTTTTTTTGTCAATATAATTTGCAAGTTTTCCGGGCTGTGAAATAAAAAAATGAGTTTTTCCTGTGTATATCCTAACAAGATGACAAATTGACGATGAGCCTCATCATCTCTAGGTAAATTGCGCTTCTAAGCTACAATATAATAGTGATTTTTTGAACTCAAATTCACCCCAACGATTTTGATTAAAATTAAAAAATCAATTATATTTTAGATGCTTTTTAAAATGTATATTCTCATTTTTCCCTTGAAAACTTCTGAAGACCACTTTACTTTTGTACTCCATTGAAAAGATTGAAGAAAAAATTGGTTGCCAAGGTAACAAAATATAAATATTTTCCCATGTTTATAAATTGTACAGTAAATCTTGAATTCTAATAGCAGGCTAATATATTTTGAAGTTGTTCACATTCGACAACCTTCACTGACATTTATACAATAGCTCATGGACCACAAGAGAGTCATTTGAATAATTAACTTTTTAAAATTCGAATTTAATTGATTAATTAAATGTATTGTATTGCAAAACGAATTTAATACAGTATTATTAAATTTAATAATAATTGTTTACTTTATATTTAGCAACATATTTGATTTCATCCTTTTAAATATATAAAGTACATTTGTTTTTTTGATTATATAAAAATATCTTATTTTTACATATTTTTAAAATTTATTTATTTTGTCTTCGTGTTGTTGATAAATTTCTTAATCAAATACCTAAATAAATAAAGTACCGTAATTAAATTCTTCTGTTTGTTAGGAAATTAAAAATTTATTTAAATAGAAAAAGAAAGTGAATAAATTAATTTTTAAATATTAAAAAAATTGTACAATTTTACACCACTATTATTTTTAATATTAAGTGCCATGTATTTTCTGATGTAATTGTTTCATTGTCAAATTTTATTGTAGCTATTAATGTTTTATATGCCTTTTTGTAAAAATAATGATCTCAAAATTAACAGATGAAGGGACTTAAACAAACAATTTTTTTGTTTTTTTATAAGTTTGTCAATCATCTAAAAAATTGGATCGAAAACCTTTGACAACGTGTATTTTCGTTGTAACAGGATATTCTTTAACAAAATATTTCTTTTTCGTGAGAATACAATAAAAAAATATTAAATTTATTTGACAGATACATTCACTGATTGAAGAGGAAAGATTTGTCATTTTATTTTTTTATCAAGTTTTTCGGTTGATATTTTCGATAAAATTTCTGTCCAATCGGTGGAGAAAAATTTATTGCTGAGTTGAATCAATTTTAAGATTAAATAAGAGAAAGTAATAAATGGGAATACATTTTATTTAGATTTGCTTTTTACTTTCTCTTACCTATATGGATTTGGTATATATATATATATAAAGTTTCATGTTAAAAATTCGATGATGGAAATACAGAGTCCAAAAAAGTGGATTCCACAAAATGTCTGTCTGTCTTTGTTCAATTTAAAGTATGAAGGAATTTAACTACTAGGCGAAAATTTTATATGTAAGTTAGGCACCTCTCTGAGACGTGAAAATAAACTTTTGAACAAATTCGGTCAAAGAAAATACTATTACTTTACTGATGTACTTTTTTAGTTTTTTCATTTTATCAAAATTGGCTATAACGATTTTGATTAAAATTTATAAATCAACTATTTTTTAGATCCTCTTTAAAATATATATTCAGAATTGTTTGAAGCACACTTTACTGATGTACTTAAAAGGAAAGATAAAATGGTTGCCATGGTAACAAAATATAAATAGTTTCTCATGTTTAAAAATTTTAGATCTTAAAAGAATAGAAAGATTCTATCTAATGTAGGGAACTAAATATTATACGTCGACACAAAAAATCTGGTGTGACAAGCACAGGACACAACTTTCTCTTGGCTAAGGGAAAGAGAAAGTTGTGTACTATGCGACCAGTAACACCAAAATTATTCAATTAGTATTTACTCTAAATTTTTATTAATATTAATTAACTAATTGTATAATATTTATATTTCATCCAATTCTTGAAGGTTTACTGTGAAATTTGCAGGTTTTTACTGTACAGTACAGCAGTTTTTATAATAATTTGAACCAATTATTTTTCAGAATTTTAATTTGCCGATGTTTAATTTTAATTGCAATACACAATTTCGATTCCTTGTGTATTGCAATCAGTCATCGATAAATAAAATTTCTGAAAAATAATTGGTCCAAATTATTGTAAAGACTGCACGTACAATAGGGTTTTATTTCGAATTTGTAATAGCGCGGAAAAGTCACGAATAGACAAAAAAGAAAAAAAACTTATCAAAATCGGTTGACATCTTTCTGTTGCGCATAGGCCCTAAAATTTGACGAAAAATAAAAAAAACTTAATTTTCGAGATTATTTTTTTTTTTTTTTAATTTTTGAATTTCCGGGGCAGCATAATAAAACTCAATATTCTTATGTTCAAAAATAAAAATACAGTAACTAACTTATTATAAATAAGAAATTATATATAATATTTAAGATATTATATACATCGCGTAGGTAAGCGCGAAACGGACATTTATACAATTAGATATTCTTCATGTACCCGAAAAATGATACACGAAGTAATATCTAATTGTATAACTTATTATATTAAAAAAAAACTTGTAAAAATGTAAATTTTTCATTATTTTGGCTAATTTCGGGGCTTATGCGCTTCCGGAAGATATCAAATAATCTAAACCAAATTAAAACACAATGTTTTTAGGCTCTTTTTGAAGACGTTACAAACTATTAGGGCCTACATTATGAAAACATCTAATTCGAAAATTAAAAAATAAGTTTTTTTTTCATATTTTTTAAACTTCAGGGCCTATACGCGACCGGAAGATGTCAACCGATTTTGATAATTTTTTTCTTTTTTTTTTTGTCTATATAATTCGCAACTTTTCCGCGCTATTACAAGTCCAAAATAAATTAATAAGTTTTTTCGGCCCACCTTAACGTACAACCTGTAAAATGTAAAATTCACAGAAAACCTTTAAGAATTGGATGATATTCCGCTTCAGCTGTTTCTTGGATTTCTATTTCAGATTTCTTTGATTTGAATTATTTTTTTTTTTAAATCTGAGCTTAGAGGATCAATTTGTTTTCTCTTTTTCTTTTCCCATGTCATTATTCTCTCTTTTAATAATTCTAATCTAATATTACTAGTAAAGAGTAAATTTTGTTTAACTCCCTTTAAGTTAATTAGTTAACTTTGATAGGTTTTTTTTTTTTTTTTAATTTTCCTTATCTCTTTAAGTCATTTTCTCATTTCTTTCAAATTAGATTAATATGAAATTTCTCAAAGATGCTTACAAACTTATATTAAACAACTTTTATCATTCGGAGATGATTTATAAATAGACTTTTGGCAGTTTTAAATAATGCGTTGAATACTATTGATTTATAGATTTTTATGGATGATTTTTTAATTAAAATCCCTTAAAGAAAAAGCTTGAATTTTAAAAGAGATTTTTTTCATGGCCAAGAGTTACCTCAGAAGTAAAATTTTAATGAAAATATTTTTACATATTCTTTTTTCCTTGAAACATTTAGAGTTGAAGCAGTCTTTTATTCTTTTTACTTTCTCTTAGTATTATACTACTTCTAAATATATGGTATAGTGCGACATTATTGGGATCATGTCAAAAATTCGATGTCGAGATTCCCGCAAATTGGTCTGCGTGTGGGTGTGATGGTTTAAGGCATGAAAAAATGAGCTATAATATTGAAATTTTATATTTAAATTAGGTACCCTCCCGGACAGTTAAAATAAGCTTTTGAACAAAATCGGCGAAAAAATACTAGTACCTTATGAAGTACTTTTTCATTTTTTTTCGATTTTCTCAAAATTGGCTCTAATGATTTTGATTAAAATTCATAAATCAACTATTTTTTAGATACTCTTTAAAAAGCTTATCATGAAAATTGTTTGAAGTACACTTTACTCATGTAGTATTTCAGTGGTCAAGTTTGGAACTAAGGTGCTATGGGAACTAAATATTTTTTGACACCAAAAAATTTCGTATGACAGCCAGTAGGCCTATAAAATTTTCGATTACTGAGGGTAAGAGAGTGTGTCTTAAATCACACCAGATTTTTTCATTACAAATTTAAATAAATTAACAAAGAGATGAAATTGAATGTTCTTAATGGGGCTAAATACACAGAATTTCGTTTGTGTAAAATATTCAACCCATTCTCTTTTCAATTTTGACAACATCCATTTAAATATATTTAATAGACTCAAGGTGTAATTTAAATAACGCCCTATTCGTAGATATTGATTTTAGATTTTCAGAGACTTTCTTGGTTGGTGACGTAATTATTCATAGAGATTGGGGGGGGAGTGCTAGCTAAGTGCAGACTCAATAGAGATCTTGCAGATTACCAAAATCTTTTCCAAGAGACTGGTAATAAGAGGGAAAGTATTTCAAGGCGAAATTATCATTAAGAGAGATCAATTTAATACTTATTTAGGCAACATTTAATTATTTGATGGATCGGTTATTAATTATCGATGTTTAAAGGATTTGTTTAAAGTGATTTTAATTCGTTTGTTGTTTAAAAGTTTTTATTAAAAAAAAATCTTTAAACGAAATTAATATCTCAAATTCAATAAAATCTTTGCTGTTGATGTTTGCAACGATTGTACATTTTGTGAGCGTCCATTGGGCCTCGTAGTATGAAGGAGGGTCCTCCAATAAGTTTATAAATTATGTTTATTAAAGCTTTTGTGGATTGTATTATTATTATTATGGGAGCTTTTAATTTTACAATTTGTATTATAAAATACTGTACAACGTTTCGACTGCTTACTCTGCAGTCTTTTTCAAGTACTGTGCACTTTCTCTGACTCAAGTAAACTAACCGTTACGACCGTTACGTGCATTTTATATACAACGACGTCAGCGCTATCTACAGTCATTCCTATGAAGTTAGATACAAATTGTCGCGCCTTCTACACTCTTTCCCAATGAAGTTAGAATTCGAAGTTATAAATTTTAAAAGTAATGAATAAAATACTTTAAATTATAACATAAATTCAAAATCATAAGAGCCTGTATTAAATGAAGGGAGGAATGAAATCTCAAAAGAACGAATTTATTTGAAAATTAAAATTCTTCCAAGTACTCCAGTGTAATTATATGGAATGTAATTGGTTTTTAATATCTTTTAAGTATGTATTTTTTCCTTCCATTTAATTGAAAGTAAATTTCACCATGCCAAACTTGGGTAAATTGTTGAAAAGAAAAAAAAAGCTACTTTTATAAAATTCATTAAATTCTGTAAAATTTCAAAAGAGTTAAAAATAACTTTTTTGTCTGTCCTTAAGATTTCAAACTCACTCGAACATAAATTCAATTTTATAAATTCGTTAAAAAAGTTTTTTCCAATTTTTTTTTTTTTTTAATTAAACTTGATTGAAAGGAAAAAGATTCAATGATATATTATTTTTTATTATGGTACATTTTTTTTCCTGGAATGAATCGTCGTATCTTTTAAAACTCAAAGTGAGAGAAATCAAACAAAATTTAAAAAATTAGACTTTATATAAATAAAATCGTTTAGTCAGTAAATAAAGAAAAGCAGAAAAGAAGAAAAATCAAATGATTAAGTGTATATAAAGAATTTGAATAATCATTTCACAAATGAACAAATCAAAAAAACGAATCAACTTATTTGATCTACGATTGAAGAAGCACAAATGAAGCAAATATTTAATAAAACATTTTTTTTTTTAATATAAATCCTAATTTTCTTTTTTAATTATTTTATAAAATGTTTTTTTTTTTTTTAATAAAATTCCATTTAAGAGACGTCAGATCCAAAGTATATTTAATTCATCCGAGTTTAATACTTAACGTTTACAAACATCCCTTGTTTATAATTAATAATGTAGAAATTCATTGTTTATATTTTTGTTCTAACTCTTGTTAAGTTGACTATTGATCCAAACCATTTGGCCATTGCAGGGGAAAAAGTGAAAACATGCGGGGATCACAAGAAAAAAAAAGCAAAAAATAAATAAATAACAAAAAAAAAATAATAATAAAAAGACACAAAGAGAAAATGTACAAAAACATGTCCTTCGTCTTTTTTTTTTTGTTTTAAGGGTAAAATAATAGATGAAATGAGAAAGGTAAAATTATTTTTATTTATAATAAATTAATTGAAGAATTAAAGAGAAATGAGAAATGACGTTTCGGTATCAATTATCTTAATAGTTCAGAAAGATGATTCATATAGTTCATTTCTGATTTACATTCATTTTTAAATGCATTTATTTAACTATCTTTTTTAAGGATATCAATTTGTAGTCGATAGTGAAATATATACCTATTTCGATTTTATTGACATCTACTGAAGTGAACAGTAAAGTTAAAATAAGTACTGTATAAAATGCAATATTTCACCACTAAAGACTTGAAACATATAACCTAGTTTCATTTAAGGGGGTTCAGGAGCGACGTCTAAACGTACTTTAAAAAAAACTAGACTATTATAAGGAATTTTTCAATGCGGTTTTTTTTTTAATGAATTAAATTCATAAGATATTATTGGGACATCGAGCTATAATTTTTTTAATGACTTATTAAAAAATTATCGTAATTAATTTTTTTGTTATCAAGCAAATACAAAAAAAAAAACAATCAGTCCCAATAATCTTTAATTTTTTAAAATTTAAAAATGAATTTATTGTTATTATTAATCAGATATTAATTAAGAAATTTTTAAAATAAGCTTAGATGGTTTATTTAAAATTCAACTGTCAAAGTAGTTCAGCATTCTTGCAATAGATGGCAGGCTAGTCTAACAGCTGACTCCCTAATAGCTTATATCTGGCCTATATTTATATATTTTTATGCTTTTATAAAAGATACATAATATATAATAACATTTATAAAGTATTTATTGTTAGAGGATCAATGAAAATCAACCAAATGCATTAAATATTATTAGCTACCATTTTGACATCTCTTGGCAAATTTTTGAATTACTTGATATTTCGGCATACTTTTAATGACACACAACGCCATCTTAGCGGAAAAAACATGCGTAACCACTTCGCTCCCTAGCCCCTTAAAATATATATCTTACATCTTTGATATAGAATTATAAAAGAAGAAACTCCGCTTCTAATCTGCTATAAATTAATGGTATTTATATATCAAAGAAATTTAATGAATAAATTGTTTAGAAAATTGTTTTTATTTGAATGAATGCAAATTATAAACAAAATCCCAAAAAAGATAATTGGATTTTCTTAGAAGTTCAAGTCATAATAATACTTGTTTGAAAGGTTATTCAAGTCTTGGCAGCAAATTTATTTGTTGTTTACCATCAAGCGTTCTAATTAAAGGCTTTAATTTGGATATACTGTCAAAATGTAATTAAGGTATGATTTTATTTGATGTGCTGGATAAAAAGCAAACTAACTCGTGCATGTTATTTGGTGGAGAATGTTTTGAGGTCGGTGACAAACTGGAGGTTGTTTTATTAAATATAAAGAGAGAAAAAGCATTTCAAATCTGAAGGAAATGCAAAATAATAATATTAAACGTCCAAAAACAAATTTAATTTATTTAAGAAGATATAATTTTTTTTTTTAATTGAATTAAAGAAAAATAATAATTAAACTTTTATTATTAATTGTTTTTACAACTAATTAAACGTGTTTGCCTAAACTGTAAAAAACAATATGAATTTCCAATCGTTTTTCATATACTTTCATGCTTGAATGTTAATATAGCCAATTTGTGAAATTAAATTCATATACTAGTTTATTAAGTAAAAAAAAAATTAATCAAATTTAAGTAGTTTAAAAAGTATAATATTACTATGGGAATTTTTAGTTATAGACCACATTTTTCTATTAATTATTTATTAAAAATATAAATACTGTACAACGTTTCGACTGCTTCTGCAGCTGTTCTCAAGTACTGTGCACTTTCAAGTGAACTAACTGTAATGACCGTTATGTTATACGACCTATCCTATATCCTATGAAATTAGATTCAAATTTTCCCGCCATTTTCACTTATTCCCATGAAGTTAGTCACATTCATCAAAGTACTTGCTTTACTTACTTGATTATATCGATATGTATAATAATAATAATAGTTTAAAATAAATTTGCATTTAAATGTCAACTTTTTGAGCAGGTACATGCCATGGGAGTGATATTTTAGGGTTAAAAAGACGAATATTTTCATTAAATTTTTTTTAATTTCCATATTTATCATGTGTGCCAAAAAATTATTAACTTTTCCAATTAACTGATGTTTAAAAAAAGTCAATATGTTTGGTAGCCACTGAATTATTTGCGAAGTTAACCCATTTTTGTAGAATGACTCATAGATATAAAAGGGGAAGAAGTAAAAATAGTGGACTGTAAAATTTTCAGCTGTATCTTGACCTGACCCATGTTCCCCATATTTAACCCTTGTCAAACAGTTGCTCAACAGAGACTCAATCTCTTTTGCTAAAAATATTAAATTTGATCGAGTAATTTGCCTCTTATTTATTTTCCAAATTGGATATTTAACTTGTTTGTTTAAAACAGGTGACGAAAATTCTTTGTGACAGATCAATTTTGTGTATTCAAAATAAATCATCATCTCAATTTAAATAAACTTTTCATGCAGTTATTACTTTCAGTTTGAAAAAAGTACTCAGATGGGGAATGATGATAGCAGATGTGCTGGAGTGTGGGTGAGCACATCTCCTGGGCGCTTTTAAAATAGCTTTGTTCATATTTACTTCACCTGTCTCACCAAATGTCACTTTGTCCATTATAAACAGAAATATAATTTCCTAATATTTATGAGATAGAAGTAGAATAAATATAAATGTTTTATTCAGTTTAACTCTGAATATATTGATTGTATAAAATTATATTATTGGAAACCGCAATTTTAACTTTACATTGCAATCAATTTGCAATATCTATTGATCTATAAATGTTAATTTTATGAAACTAAACCGCAAAGATATTTATTCCAAGTGACTCAATTCAATTCATTGGACCGTATAAGCTTATCTATCAGTGTTTATTGTTTTCATGCACACAATTGAAACAATCTATCAGCATATTGTGGCGTTAATTTAATTTTCTAAATCTAATGAAGCCTCTCTTGTAGAGTTAATTCTATTTATGTAGTTATATCTGTTATTAATTGGTAGCCATTAATACCTACTCTTAGTGGATCTAACCGTCCCTTCCACCATATCAGTTATGTTCAACCGAAAACGAATAAAATTCCAAAAATTTTAAGTGAGTTAGGTAAAATACTTTAAAATCCAATATGTTTTTTGTTATTCAAAAATTTTATTTTCCTTTGGGAAATTTTAAATCTCCAAAAACAAAATAGAAAAAAATCTCGACATCGAATTTTTGACTTGACTTCAATACTTTCACTCTTATATATATATATATATATACGTACATATATAGGTAAGAGAAAGTAATAACATTTCATATTAAAATTTTGTTAGAGGAAAAGTGAAAAAAAATCTTAAATATTTTTACTTTCTCTTACTTATATATGTCAAAGAAAAAGTATTTGATATCGATATTTTGATGGAAATACACGTTTTGAGTCCCCTGAGTCAGAAAAAGTCTCAAAGCCTCTTTGTGAACAAAATATGTCAAGAACGAAAAGATCTTGGAGGTTGAAATTTTATATTTAAGTTATGTACCGGTACTCCGCTTGGAGGTGATCTTACGTTTTTGAACAAGATAGGCCAGAGAATACTAGTACTTTACTTGAATACTTTTTCAGTTTTTTTTTAAGATTTTCTCAAAATTTATTCTAACAATTTTGACTAAAATCAATTATTTTTTTATATTCTCAAATTTGTTTAAATCACACTTTACTTTTATAGGCTACTTAATAAGAAAGAATAGATTGGTTGCCATAGCAACAAAATTTAAATATTTTTCTACGTTTATAAATTTTACATTTTCTACTATATATATATATATCAGTAGAAACTAAATATATGTCGATACAAAAAAATCTGGTGAGGCCAGTCAGTTTAAAAATAAAAAAATGAATTTATTTATATTTTTTTTAAGGCCTTTTTCGTAATCTGAGATTCTTTCCTATTTTTATAAATTATCTGGAAGCCAAACCAATTTATAAATAAATAATATATCTAATATAATCGTTCGGGACAGGAAACGAACTTATGACCCCTAAAACAAGAGGCGAAAACTCTAGCTATGCGCTAAATACCAATTAGTCAATTTAAATTCAATAATATTTGGAAAATGTTTGGTTTAATGCAATTTCAACTCAAATATTTTTACTTATAAATATCTATTATTTTCCGCAATTTTTAAAATAAAATTTTAATGAAAGCAATATTTTTTTTTAAACGTTGTACAGTATTTATATATTTTTAATAAATATTTAATACAAAAATGTGGTCTATAATTAAAAATTCTCCTAATAATAAAGCAATATTTGGTTAAATGGTACAAAATAAGCATTTGCATGACGACCACGTGTTTAACATGCCTGTACTACAGTAAATCTAATAACGGAGTACGACAGCGAGTTTGATTGTATGGGTGTAAAATAAGAGGCGCGGAAGGAAGTGGGAGTTGGGGGCTCGATTGCATTTCCCCCTTTCCTTGCAAGAACACCCTTCAATACATTTTCGAATCGCTATGAACGATTCATACTCATCTCGCTAAGGGATTCAAGTGGGCAGAGCTATCCTCCCCCCCCCTGGCTCTTCAAACTCCACCTCCATTTAAAGAGGTTAAAGAAACAGGGCACTACTCAACATCAGTCAACGATTTTTAAAGAACTCTCAAAGAATGCTGACGTATTATTATTATAGTAGCAAGACTTAATTACTTCTTACACAAAGTCGACTGAATATTTGAAAAAAGTCAATTTTACTTTTCCAATACCTATTATTAGTGAGGGGAAAATCGTGAAAAATCTAACCCTCGCTATTTTAATTATGGTGTACTGAGATTGAATATCCAGGTGGTGGCTGTAGATAATATGTTTGGAAAGAAAGATGCAGCAAATAATTGAGCCTCTATTTAATAATTTTAAACATCTTTATTGAAACGTTTCTGCCGGGATCCACCCTGCCATTTTCAGCCTTCGAATTGTTCAATTTTTTATATATTATTTCAATTTTTTAAAGTGAAACTTTTATTTGATCTCCTCAAATTTTTTCCCTCTTCTATCAGCATGTCGCGTTACAAGCCGTGACGTCAAAGTCCGTGACGCTACAAGCCATGACGTCACAAGCCGTGACGACAAAAATAGTAAAGTTGAAATTTAATATATATGACAAATTTAAAAAAAAATAATTGTGAGATTTAATTATTCAATTTTTAAATTGATAAAATATAATTTTTAAAATAATTTAAAATGATTCAAATCTTCAATTACTAAATAAATATTGTTCTCAGTTTTTAACATGCGTCTATTGATTTCCCATTATCATTTCCATTTTCCAATTATTAAGTTAAGATTAAAAACGCGATTTTAATACCTTTAATTGAATAATTTTCTGAAAATTTTCAGTTAAACGCCTACGATCCGAAAAAAAGTTTCACTTGCATCGTGGTTTCATAAAACCACACAATGCTTTTTTTTATATAAAAATTTATCTTGAAGTTTCTTGTGGTAGTCAATTGACTTGTAGTAAGAAAATAAAATTGTTT
This sequence comes from Euborellia annulipes, assembly GCA_023213315.1. Classification (NCBI taxonomy): domain Eukaryota; kingdom Metazoa; phylum Arthropoda; class Insecta; order Dermaptera; family Anisolabididae; genus Euborellia; species Euborellia annulipes. Next base: position 14,172 of record JAKCPI010027185.1, read on the forward strand.
TTATTTTCCCCTTTTTAGATATTTATTACGAAGGACTGACAATACGCAATTTATCAGTTTCGACCTCTAATCGGTCATCCTCAGGTCTACAATGTAAAACACTTTTTTAGAAACATTCTTTTTTACAATATTATTTTAAACATTTTTATTAAATAATTGTATTGCCAGTTATTGGTAAAAGGACTATATTTTTTCCCTCCACATCTTCACAGTTTCATTCTTCATCAACTGTATTAATCGCATACTGCGATTAAATATATTGAAACTCAGCCATTAAGATTATTATTTTTTATTACCAGATAATTTTCATTTCTGCTGAGAATTGTAATGCCGACCGCAAATTCCAAAATTGTCAGGAGCACCTCCACTCCCAAAAAAAAAAAAAATGACCATGAAACAAAAACAATAAAGTAGAATATAAAAAATTTGTTGTCTGGATGAGTGGGGTTCGTAAAGTAATAATGAGGAAAATATTGACTTTATTTCCTTTAAATGTATAGGGACCTCTCTCAGACTCCGGTGGGTGGGGTTGACGGGATGTCCTTTTATGATCTTCTCTCAAGATCACTCCACACCATCTCATGGGAGCAGCTTACACGTGTTGACTCTATAATGCAAGATTCACATTTTCCATATGAATCCTCACATGTGTAGCCCGACTAAAACAAATATTATGTTCTTCAGATTTCATTAAAATTTCGAATTTTTACATTTTGTATTTATTTTTCACCATATTCTGGCTTCATATTATTTTTCAAAATTTACAATTTTAGCGAGTTTTTTTTTTAATGAATTAAAAATTTTCTAATTAAAAAAACTCGATGTTGACTGTGTCAACTTCACAGCCGGTGCACTGGCGTTAAAAAACCATGTTTTTTTAGCTTGACAACTCTAGGGCTATTCGAACGATTTTTTTTATTTTATTCCCATTAATTATTATATAATTTAGACAATATGTAATACTGAATTAATACTGAAAAAAAAATTAAAATTATTATTATTATCCCTACAAATAAGAATTTCCCGCCGCGCTCTCTCACGCGGTAAAATGACGTCATATCTAAAAAAAGAAAAAAAAGGTCCGGGCGTATTCATACAATCTTAGATCTAATGTCTTCTTTCAGAGGCAAGGAAATTTTAAATTTGTTTTATATTTCAAAATCAAATTTCAATTAAATAAAAATAACGTACAAAAGATTTCAATGACAAACGTGACAGTGAATAAGTTTTCTAATTGGACACTAGGTTATTTGTTTCAAAGGTTTTATTAATTAAAAAATTAACACTTGATACGTATTTCGACAATTCCTTGTCATCATCCAAAATCGAAATACGTATCAAGTGTTAATTTTTTAATTAATAAAACCTTTGAAACAAATAACCTAGTGTTTAATTTGTATATTTAATTTTAATTTACAAAATGTTTCAACGAGAGCCAACGGTCGAAAGTTTAAATCTTATTTTCTAATTGGCTAGAGCAGACACGATCTTAACATCATCACAATATACATATTTCTAAATTGAATTTTTAAATAAATCTGGTATTTAAGTGCGTCAATTAATAAATAAAATGATTTAAACTTTCGCGATTAACGTTATTAGAAACAAACACATTTTTTGGCTTAATTCGTGGTTTATTTTAGAAAATAATAGTACAATAAAATGTGTTACTAATTACAATAAAATACAACTTTTCGGCTGCTAATTCTGCAGCATTATTATAAATGACTCTGGATTTTTCTGGACATAGTTTGTTATTTTTAACGAATGAAAAGATGAATAGCGAAATTGTTATTCCACAATAATATTTTATATGTCTAGTAATTCCATTAATTCATTTGGAAAAATAAATTTAAAATATAGTCCAAATGCGCTGCGTTCTTTTAGACAAACAAATAGAATGGGTTTCCATCTCTAAGGAACTATAAAATGTCGAACTGAATTTACCTACTTTCTCATAACATATGATATTTTTATTCATTTTCCTATAATAAAAAAATACAATAAAATGTTATGACATATAACGGCCGTTAAAAGTTATTTTTCTTCTAATGGTTGGAGGATGAAGTAAAACACCAAACTGTATTGAAGCTCACTAAAACATACATTAACAATAATATACTACAACAATAAAAAGAAGCTACTATTAAAGTCAAGTACTATTATTATCCACCAAATTTTTTAATTACAATTTATTGATGCCTGCAATTTACCAAAATTCAAATTCACATGTACGTCTAATTTTTTATTCAAGATAAAAAATTAAGTGGCTAAATTTTGTTAACTTTACAAAAAAATCGATTTAAAATCCCTCTTTTAATACAAGAGGATCCTCTTCTCTAGTATGTTGAAAGTTTTTTTTTTTATTTTATCGGCAACAGGTTATTTGAGATTAAAATGAGCTGGTTGATAAGAGCGTTTTGACCCCAAACGTTAGAAAAATTAAATTTTTAGAAAGAGCAAATACTGGCTAGAAACTTTATTTAAAATAAATATAAAATAGTAAATTTCAAATGACTAAGAAAATTTTATTAAATACTAAATAAATTAAATTTTAATAATCTCGTCCCTGGAGTTCCGGGTTCGTTTCCCGTTCCAAGCGAAAAAATCTATTTCAAATGAATTGGCTACCAATCATCCGCCTTAGAGGAAAAAAACATTAAAGAAAAAAAAACTAAGAAATTTTTCATTTTTTTATTAAATCAATTAAATTTTCTTAAAATAAATATATTTTTTTTTCATATTAATTAAAAAATTATAATAACTATTTTTTTTCTATTTAGAAAATCTAAAAAAACTTTTTTATGAAAAAATTAATATTAATTAAATAATTTTGAAAATAAAAATAAATTTAAAATAACGCCACAAAATAGTACAAAAACAGTCCAAAAGAAGCTTTCTGATTGGTTAGAGTAGGCACAATTTTAACGCCATCTCTTAGAAATAATACCACTTGTTCTTGTAGTAATATGGGAAGTCTTTTTGATGTGACTTATTTTATAGTATAGTAAATAATAACACAGGGGAACAGTGATTTTGTTGCCTTGGTATTTGAAGCTATTCCTGGGTAATTGGGTAGCGCTGATTCCAAAAATGCCATCGCTTTTGCCCTATCACTTCTAGTTTTAGAGCTATAGAGAAAATTAAATTTTAATAGAAATTGTGGCTCAAAGCGGCTCTTATTTTGAATTACCTAGATTTTTTTAAGACAATACCCCTTAAAAATATGCAGATAGATGAATTACATAGAAATATAAAGTTTCAGTCCAATCAGAGGTCATTTAGTGTTGCAAAACACGGTTAGAAAAATTGAATTTTTTTTCAGTTTCTTTAACCCCTAATACAATTTTATCCATCTCTGAATCCAAAAAACATATTTTTAAGATATTCTTTTGTTATTTAGATTTCAAAAAATCATTCATTAGTGAAAATCTATTAATTATTAGCGAAATTATAAACAAAACAGTTATCAAAGTCTGGTGAAAAAACACTTTGGCTGCCTAACTTTGAGGCGCTTTGCTTTCTCTACGACAGTCGTTAAGGCAATAAACTTTTAATTATTTAGATATATTTAACTACAGTATTTTGTTCATAATTTCGCTAATAGATTTTCACGAATGAATGATTTTTGGAACGATAGAATATCGTAAAATTTTTTGTTCCCCTTTATAATATATATAGAAGACATTATTTTATTTTCTTTGTATAATTTTTTTTTTTTTTTAATAATCAAACCTTAATTTCATCTTTTAAAAAAATTCTTAGCTGCTTAAGAATGATATAAAATTTGTTAACTATTTTTATCATCGTTTCTTGCTTTTTTTTTTTTTGTTCTGTTCAAAGACGATTTCGTCATAAAGTTGAAAGTATCAATCGGCTTTTATACCTTTTGTTAGCCGATCTCTTAACTACTTGACCGCCAGCATCTCTTATCTACCAAGTGCATTTATTTTCATTTTTATGGCCTTTTTAAGTCTATAACCAATTTTATTTTTTATCTAATGAAATTTTTTAACAACGTATTCTTTAAAAAAAAAAAAAAAAAAAAAAACAATAAATTATTAATATCAAAAAAAGTCAATTTTCTAAAATCTAAAGGGTAAGTAATTTAAAAGAGTAAACTTATTACATAAAAAAAAAATTTATTAAGAACATAATCAAGTCCAGGGGCGCCGGAACGAATTTGAATCAGGGGGGGGGCAAAAAATTTTTTTTAGAAAATTAAAATAATTTAATATGTTCAAATAGTATAAAACAAAAACAAATCTTCTATAAAGCTTTAAAAATTTTAAATAAAATCACAATTTTAATTAAATTAAAATTTTAAGAAATTTGCTAGTGATTTTATCAAAATGTTTTTAAGGCTATATTTATACTATTTGAAGGAAATAAATATTTTTAATTTTCTTCTTTTAATTAAATATAAAATGTTTTTAGAAATTAGAAATATAATAGGGTATATATAAAATATTTTGGAAAAAAATGAATTTCTTATTCTTTTAATTTTTTTTAATTTTAAAAAAGTAAAAATGTATCATTTTTAAAAATAAATGAAATAAAAGAAGACATATTGCCCCCCTCTGCCCCCTCCTATAAGATGCCGGGGCAATGTACCCTTGCCCCCTCCCCCCAGTTCCGGCGCCTATGATCAAATAAAAATTTTATTCAGATTTATAATATATTATTATTATTATTTTTGAGATATGTTTACTTTAGTAAATATTGAAATTATACTTTGAGTAAATAAAAAATATTTTTTTCTGTCAAAGTTCCCTTTTTTTTTAGCTAACTCGAATCGAAGCAAATAAATAATTGATTGGTAGTGAAATTAACCGAGTGTTAACCGGAAAGGATATCTGAATGAGATCGATCTGAAGCAAACACAATTAAGTACTGTAAACAGCAGGTCCTTTAGGCTTGCAATGAAACAGTTGCTGGGGGTGGGAACTGTTTATTTTCCTGCAAATTGCAACTCGGTTACTTAATCTATGAGAATAAGTTAAATAAGCTTTTAGAATTAGAAACTTGACTGTGATATGATTAATTATCTAGTATAATTAATATTGAACTAACGCGAGTGGTTTGACTCTTGAAAATGGAGAAGAGAAGTCCACAAATTAAAGATTTAAAATGTACACAAATACAAAAAAAGCGTTTCATTAAATGAGGAAAAACGAGAAAATTGTTGTGTGAATAGAAAAAAAGAATCTGGTGTGATTGGTCGCACAGCACTCAACTTTCTCTCAGTGGCGTCATTTCAACTTTTTCTTGGGGGGGGAAAATTTTTTTTTTTTTATTAATTATTTATTTATTCTTAAAATTTATTTATAAAAAAATATTTTATTTAATTAATTATTTTATTTTATTTAGTTTTTTTTTTTTTTTTTTTTTTTTTGTTTTTTTTTATTTTTAATAATATAAATTTATTTAAAAAAAAATTTGGGGGGGGGGAGAATGGCCACCCTTCGGCAAGTGAAAGTTGTGTACTGTGCTTGTCACACCAGATTTTTTGTGTCGAGATATATTTAGTTGCCCTTAGCACCTGAGTTCTAATCTTAACCACGCGATTCATAGATGGCGCTGAGCTACGAATGCTTCCATATCAGTAAAGTGTACTTCAAACAATTTTCACGAAAAATTTCATTGGTATACTTTTCAAAGAGCATCTGCAAAACACTTTGCTTTTGTGTTCATTTAACCGTAGTTGAATTGTCTCTATACCGATATTGCATTGGTGGTAACGTTTATTTTTTTGTGTTGATCACATCAGGCTGGCGACGGAGGCCCGATGGGGGTGATGTGGCTCGGGAAACTCTGGCTGGCGGTGGTCTCGCTTCTGGTCGCACATCTGGTCGCCGCCAATCCGGAAGCCAAAAGGCTCTACGACGACCTGCTCTCCAACTACAACCGGTTGATCCGACCCGTCGGAAACAACTCAGACAGGCTCACAGTCAAGATGGGCCTCAGGCTTTCCCAGCTGATAGATGTGGTGAGTACCGTACTTCCACGATGATAATATGGCACAGTCGACTCTCAAAAATTCGAATTTTTCGTTAATTCGCACTCTTCATTCGATAAATTGAAATTTGGATACCGAACTAGTCAATTTCATTCTTCCTTTGTCCCCATGACTTCCCGTGATTGGAACAAACTCCCTGCGTCTATCTTCCGCAACACCTACAATCTTAAGACATTCAAGTCTAATCTCAACAGGCATCTTCTCAGTTCCCGCAGTTGAGTTCCCCTTTTATTTGAAGGAGGTATATAGCTGAGTGTTGATAATCAAATAGGAAGAATAAAATGAGCAAGTTATATTTCAATTTATTAATAAACCTGGCCCTGAGGTTCGGTCCCATATGGGACCGAAACCTCAGGCCCAGGTTTATTAATAAATTGAAATATAACTAGCTGCTTGCTCATTTTATTCTTCCTATTTGATTATTCCCCTTTTATGCTTCTCCTTTTGTTTTTATTTTCTTCCTGGCTGCATGTGACCACTGATCATTATAGATCTTCGGACCTTATACACCATTCCAAAAAAAAAAAAAAAAAAAACACTCGTTAATTTGAAATATTTTTCGTAACAAGAGGGGAAGAAAATTCGAACTAGACCACTTACCTTATCCTATAATTCGAATTTTTCCTTGCAATATTTACTCCTCAATGATCCCCTCCTTTCAGCCCAGCTTAACTTCCCAATTCTCTTTAGTTTGTCACGATGAGTGCAAGGCAAAAACGTATGTCTCTCTTATTGTGTCTGAAAAAAAAAAATTATCGCAGCAATGAAAAGTGGTTAAAAAAAAAAATTTCAATATTCCACCATCAAAACTGTCTACAATTTCGAAATTCGCTCTAACGATTTTGATTAAGATTCATAATTAAATTATTTTTTAGATGCTCTTTAAAATGTATATTTCCATTTTGCCTTCAAAATTGTTTGTAGTACACTTTATTCTTGTACTTCATTGAAGAAATATTTTCAATGGTAATAAAATATAAATATTTTCTCATGTTTATAAATTTTAAAATCTGGGGTGACAAAAAAAAAGAAAAAGGGGTGGTGGTTCCCACTTTTTTTTTTTATTTTTGGAGGGGAAAAGGGAAAAGTAAAATTTTAAAAATAAAAAAAATAATAAAAAAAAATAAAAAAAAAAATTTTTTTTTTTTATTAAAAAATTTTTTAAAAAAAAAAAAAAAAAAAATTTTAAAAAACAAAAAAAATTGCATAAATTAAAAGAAAGATCCTCACTCGTTTAAAGAAACCTTATTTAGAACATATACAATTAATAACCCTTTAAAAAGCTACTGAATCTCGATCCTTTTAGTAGCGATATAAAGATATACATAAAAATTATATCGCTGTAATAATGAGCTTTTTTTTTATTTGTTTGAACATAAAAAAAAAAATGATTGATCATTTTAATAAATAAATTTAAAGTTTAATGCAAATTAAAATTTTTTTTTTTTTACACCATATCTGCACAGTAATAGGACAAATAATTATGATTAAAAAAGCTCTAAATTTATTGATATATCAATTTCTAATTAATTTTTTATTTGTTTGTTTAATCCAAAATGTCATTTATAGATAGGTAGAGAGAGGAGAGAGAAAAAAGAGTCATAAATGTTTGATGAGACATTAAATATACATAAATGTTGAAGTCCTTTTATAAAAAGTATATCTTAGAATTTAAGATGTTCAATCGGATGAACATTTGACATTAAATAAAAAAAAAAAAAATGTTAACTGTCAAGAGTAACAATATTGACGGCTTACCAAGTTAATCTATATATAATTTATAATTGTAAATCCTCCGTCTTTAGAAATTATAAGAGCTAAAGCCATGAAAGTTTATAGAGTAATAGGATGTACTAATATAATTTCGTTACAGTAAATCGCAGCGGTACCCCCACCATGTTCGATTATCTAAAAACGCAATTATCTCAGAAACTAAAACTATAAGAAAAAGTTGATTTTTTTAAATATTTATATACCTTACGTACTTGGAACCAGGAAAATTTTAAGTCATCATACTAAAAATTGTTTTTTTTTTCAGTAAAGTACGAGACTGAAAAAAAAAACAATTTTTAGTATGATGACTTAAAATTTTCGAATAAAATATCATTTTTCAACTTCTAAAGTTTCACGAGAAAGCTGAAAAAATTTCATTAAAAAATAAACCAAATTTCAAGAAAAATCTTTTATAACCAAAAAAAAAAAAAAATAGAAGCAATCGTCGGCAAGGGGGGGACATCTTGAAATTAGCGGGGATAATTGTAGAATTAGTTAAAGTTTTTTTTTTAGTTAAAAAAAAAAATGGTCGGATTAAAATTAGGGTTTTTTCAAAAAAACTGAAATATTTCATATATCCGGGCTTCTAAAATAATTTTTGTATTTTTTCTGAAAACTACATTAAAAAACAAAATTTTTATAGCCTTGTGGGGTTCCGAAATATCAAAATAAGTTATAGTTATTTAAAAAAAAAGATCAGTTTTTTTTCAAAAATCCATAACTTTTTTTTAGTTAAGTAAAAAAATTTGAAAAAATTCTCAAAAATTTCTTTTGATGGGTAGAAAAAAGAAATTTTCAGCGAAATCCGCGGGGATCAGGAAAAAAATTTGTCGATTTAGCATGGAATGACCCATATATAAAAGACTTAATTTTTCAAAGGACTATAATAATTAGCCTCCCACAGTAAAATCACTTGCCTACTTTGCATAGCGATAAATCCATCCCGTGATAGGCCTAATATTTTATTAAATAATTAATTTAATCATTTTCTTTAATTTTTGAATGTTGAAATAAATTGTTCAGAAAGTTGCCAACTTCACCAAACTTTCCCTGTCTGCAAAGAACATTTTTTTGTAATAATTAAATACTAAAGAACGTATTGTTTACTATTCCATTGTTATTAAATTCGCTACTTGGCCATAAGGGGTGAAACTAGACCTAAATAAGATACCTAATCTAAGAAACTTGAATTCTCTCTTAATACAAGAAAACTCTTTTGTTAATGTGCACATTGTGCCATATAAAACTATTTTCATTCAAAACTCCCTTTAGATTTTATAAAGAATAGAGATTTATTTTTCTAAAAGAAACTATTCTCTTACAATTCCTTCAAGAACGAGTACAAAACAACCCCATGGAAAGTTCTGATTTTCTTGCTTAAACTTATATCGAATTTGTGAGAGAGGCTGCGTCAGGCTTCGCCCCTTAGTCGCTGACATATTTCAAAGTCATGGCACCTTGTCAGGCTTTACCACATAAATATTTAAAAAAAAAAGGTATGTAGAACCTTAATGGGATTTTCCTGTCGTGCGGCCTAAAACAAAAAAAATCTGGTGTGACTTTTAAATCGAAATTCGAAACATTGTCTATATGGAAGGAAAAGTCGGAAAATGAATTTGAATAATCTATACATCAGTAAAGTGTACTTCAAACAATTTTCAAAAAAAATTTTACTGATATACTTTTTAAAGAGCATCTAAAAATAGTTGATTTATGAATTTTAATCAAAATGGGAAAACATTTTAAACTCCGTTACCTTGGCAACCATTTCTCTTATCTTTTCTATGAAGTACAAGAGTAAAATGTGCTTCAAAAGATTTCAAGGGCGATATGAGAATATATATTTCAAAGAGCATGTAAAAAATAATTGACTTATGAATTGTAAACAAAATCGTTTGAGCGAATTTTGAGAAAATAGAAAAAAACTGAAAAAGTACATCAGTAAAGTACTAGTACTTTTTGACCGATTTTGTTCGAAAGCTTATCTTGAGTGTCGGGGAAGGTACCTAACCTAAATATTAAATTTAAATCCTGTATCTCAATTCCTTCATGCTTAAAATCGTTACACACAGAGAGACCAATTTGCGGATCTACTTTTTTAGACTCAAGGGATCTCAAAAGAAATCCATCAAAATCTCAACATCGAATTTTTGACATGATCGCAATACTTTCTCTCTATATATTTCATATATAGGGAAGAGAAAGTAAAAATTAAATTACTAGCTTATGTTGAATAATTAGAGCGAATGGCTCAAGGGTTTCTATTAATTATCCAAGGCTTGTTATTTTCCCTTAGAAATAATAATAAACTGTACATAAATTTAAGAAAAATAATAAATCAATGTCTTGTCTTGTATGAAGTTGAGATGCTATTATTATTTTGTCAGAATAAAGAAAAGTTCGCTTTCTTAGCAACAACTTTACGGAAGCGGTGTATTCTGACTTTTTATTTAAACATTATCTGTCAAAAGGAGATTAGATTTTCATGTTAGATGCTTAAACATTTTAACTACTTTTTAGTACTGAGCATCGGTTTATAGTCAAATAGAATAATCAAGCGTAAAATGATAATTATCTAAACAATGCTGTTAACACATTATCTTTTTATTTAAATATAAAAAAATTTCAACCATTGTAATGACGTATAATATAAGATGATATTTACTGCAAAGGGAGTGAGGGATGATTTTTTTTTTCTCATTTTCATTCTTTTCACGTGATCGAATTTTTGACATGATCGCTAATTCAAAACAATTCCAATCTTTGTTTTTGATTTCAATCTCTTCGGTTAAAGATTTCAATTTTTGATTTATTTCCATGTAAATTAGTTTATTTATTCGATAATTGATATAAAAGAAAATAAAATTGAAAGAAAGAGTAAATTTGCATCAATAAATTTGTCAAGCAATGTGAGTTTGCGCGCCATGTCAGCAAGCAATAAGGATCGCCAAGACGAGGGCGGGGCTGAGTCCCGAGTTCGATTCTCCGCAGGGTCAGAACCCCCTGAGCCCAAACAACTGGCTTCGATCCCCACGAGGGACCATACTACACCCCCTACCTCTTCATCTCTCTAGCAAATTTACTAATTAAAGAAGTATTTGACCAGTACTAATTGAATAATCTCTCTAAGTGCGGATAGTTCATTTTAGAATAAAACATCTTTATAAATGAAAATATTCTTTAGATGAGCTATGGTTATTTTTCAAAATTTTAATCTCATATTTGGATATTTTATACACAATAGAGAATCCTAAATAAATATAAAATTTTATAAGAATTGGAAAAAAATATTTTGCCTTAAAAATGAGGTTTTTTGAGAAAAAAATTGATTTTAGAGCTAATTAATTGGGATTTCTAATTTAGCCTATTAGAGTTTTTCTTTCTGCACAAATTGACATTACATTTAGTTTGATCTGATTAGCCGTTTGGAATCCCCAGTGGTTTAAACTTTCAAATTAGAATTTCCCGCCGAGCGCTCTCGGAAAATGAAGTCATATCTAAAAAAAGAAAAAAGTTCCGGTGGTAGTGAACCACTCGTTCTAAAAATATATTTCGATTAAAGGTAGCTTTCATGGTCAAATAGATATGCATTGCGCAAAACAAAATGTACAAGCTGGAAGAAGATGAGATGTTCACAGTGCTGATCCAGTCTATAGTCATGTACGGGGCAGAAGTCTGGGAAACAAGAGAATGGGAGGAAGTAGAAAAAGTACAAGGAAGATACTTCAAGATGATGCTAGGTCTGAGAAGGAATACTCCGAGTTACATATGGAAATCCGAGTTACATATGGAAAGGGGAAACTAGAAGGATCAAGATGAAGACAGCAACTTTGAAAAAGACTCTAAAATATCAATACATATTGGACATAAAACATATGGATGAAGACAGACTTCCAAAAGTATCCTTAAACCGAATAATGAAAGACATAGACAACAGAAAACCAACACAGTGCGAAAAATTTAGTGAGAGCAGCAAACTTTGGAGTAGACACACAGATTACTAGCTACCGCAAATACTACAAGAACATTAAGACAGACCTGGGAAGAGAACCGGACCTGGAAGACAAAAAAATGGGGGTAAATGACCTGGTGGACAAGAGTAAGAAGCGAAACTTTCTAGCAGACATGACATAAGGAGACAAATAATTCAGAGGTTGCAGAAAAGAGATAGAGACAATAGAACATGTATGGGAATGTGAAGAACTAGACGGACGGTTGGACGAGGAGAGAAAGACATGGAAAAAGAATAAAGGAAATATAGATAAGTTTTGAACAATATTAAGAGACAAAATAGACAAAAACAAGACAAACTGGGCAAGACAGATCACAAGAAGTAAAGAAGAGAGAAAATAAGGAAATATTTGATAAAGTTTACAAAATAGGCCAAAGAGTATTAGTATGTACTTTTCTTATGTACTTTTCAGTTTTTTTCTATTTAATCAAAATCCGTTCTATTTTGATTAAAATTCATAAATCAACTATTTTTTAGATGCCGTTTTTATGTTTAAAAATTTTACCTTTTGAATTCAAATATATTGGCCGAAACATAATATGTTGACGCAAAAATCTCTGTATTGACAGATACAACTTTCAATAGCCAGAAGCTGTCTACTGTGTGACCAAGTCACACCAGATTTTTCTGATTTTTATAAAATTCAAGCATTTTGCATCCTCCAATTATTTTAATGCTAGATATCCTCAAATTTCTTACATAATTATTGCCGAAATTAATTCAAGAAAGTTGGAAATTATGCAATATTTAAGACAGGTGTGGCCAACCCAAATAATCTTGCGGCCACTTTGGAAATGCATGCATAACTCCGCGGGCCACATATAAAATTATTTATCTAATTACATATTCATATACCAGAAAAAAAGTAAAGGTGTGCCGCCGGGAGTTGGACCAGGGATCCATTAATTTGTACTCATTTTTTTAACTCGGACTTTCAGCGTGTTCTTGTTTACAATATCGATGATTTACTATCGTTCGGATAAGTTTGCTATCTGACTAGACATGAAGCATCCGGTCCTTAGTCAAATATTGGAGTTGATTTACGGAAAAATCAGTATGATAAATTTTTGAACCTGAATTTAAAAATGATATCTTTATCATTTCGTCCTTTAATTCTTAATTAAATTTACATTGTGTTTATTTTTGTTACAGAACCTCAAGAATCAAATAATGACAACAAATGTTTGGGTAGAGCAGGTAATTTCCTTTTTTTTTCTTTTCTCTCTCTCGCCTTAAAAAAAATTATCTCGGTTTTATTAAATATTTTTTGTCTTTAGGAATGGAACGATTACAAACTCAAGTGGAATCCCGAAGATTACGGCGGTGTCGACACTCTTCACGTTCCTTCAGAACATATTTGGCTGCCTGACATTGTCCTTTATAACAAGTGAGCTCTTCAAAAAGACACTTTAATTTAAATTATTCTCCTCTCTTTCTATAATCCTTTAAGTGATCTATCATCATCTTTTTTAATGCATATCAACTATTAATCACCGCTTTAGATGAGAAAATAATTTTCTTTTTATTTTTCAGTGCTGATGGTAATTATGAAGTTACCATCATGACAAAAGCAATTCTTCATCATACGGGTAAAGTAGTTTGGAAGCCTCCAGCTATTTATAAATCTTTTTGTGAAATTGATGTTGAATATTTTCCTTTTGATGAACAAACATGTTTTATGAAATTTGGATCCTGGACATACGATGGTTATCTGGTAAGATTTATTCACTTTATAATTAATAATAATCAATTGATTTTGATTTCGAAAATAAACTACAGGTCGATTTGAGGCACATCGCTCAAGCTCCAGATTCTGATACAATTGATGTCGGAATCGACCTTCAAGATTATTATCTTTCAGTGGAATGGGATATCATGCGAGTTCCTGCAGTTCGAAATGAAAAGTTCTATAGTTGTTGTGAGGAACCTTATCCCGATATCATATTTAATATCACCCTTAGACGAAAGACACTTTTCTATACGGTGAATCTGATTATTCCTTGTGTAGGGATAAGTTTTCTATCTGTGTTAGTTTTTTACTTACCATCTGATTCAGGCGAGAAGGTAATTCAAAATGTTTTTATTTAGTAAAGCTGGGCATTTTTTAAGTTAAGATAAAACGATTTATTGCTCAGCTTAATTATTTAACAGAAACTAATTTCATTTTTCTCGCTTAGGTCTCGTTATGCATCTCCATCCTGCTCTCGCTTACTGTGTTTTTCCTTTTACTGGCTGAAATCATTCCGCCAACATCACTGACTGTGCCTCTTCTTGGCAAATACCTACTTTTCACCATGGTGCTTGTCACCTTATCTGTGGTTGTGACCATTGCTGTGCTCAATGTCAACTTCCGGTCACCGGTGACACATCGGATGCGACCCTGGGTCCATCGGCTCTTCATCCAGCTTCTACCTAAGGTGCTCTTCATCGAACGTCCTAACAAGGTTTGCTTTTACTTCATAATTTTATTTAAATATTAAGCTTGAAAAAAAAATTGAGACAAGCTTAATTTTTTTCAAGTTAATGATCGGATCTTAGATGCTATTCCGATCTAAATATCAATAATTTTAAATTCATTAATTTTAAAGAAGAATGGCCAAAAATTATATAGGAAAACAATTTTGTATCTATTGGAATAGAAGGTTAAGAAATACAGCTATTGTTTTTTTTTTTAATGTTTATTCTTACACAGCTGACATATCGGTCCATCTTCAGAGCTGAATCTCGAATTTAATTATCATAATGGACAAATCATATCTGGTATTTATTATTATTTATATATGATAAAGCTCTCATTATTCAAAACATCCTCCATATGATTTCTTTCAGTCCACTCTGAAGATGTGGAAGAATAAACATTTAAAAGAAAAAATAATATTTGAATTTCTCATAGATCTCAATCTTCCTTTCGAATAATACAGTTATAAAATTTTATATTTTAAATTATATTTGAGGTAGACAATGTTTTCCAAGATATGAGAATATTAAAATTTTTATTCTGGCGATCCTCCAGCCCCTTTCAAAAAAATACCAAGTCAAAAACTCAATTTGCCTATCTCGTCTGCCCTCGGGGTAAAATGCAAATATTTTGAAGATATTTCTTCTCTTTAGTATTAGTGACAGACTTGATAATTTGTGGTTACTCTGAGAGGTAACTTTCATGGGAATAATAACGAGGTGGGTTCCCGTTTCCATCTCAAATAGAGTTAAATAATTTTTTGCCATGAGGTGGATTTGAACTTGAAATGTTTTCAACTCAGGATTATAAGCTTAGCTACTTTATCCCCTCCTCGAAAATATTTAATTCTTTATTATTATAAATTTAATACTATTTGTATCGCAATCATATTCACTATTATTATTACTTTTTTGTTATTTGATTCTAAGGGCTGTCAAATTTTTCCATTAACCACAGACTCTTCTGAACTTATCAATTATAATTTTTTAATGGATCGCCAAATTAAAAGAAAATCAATTTCATTGTAGAGTTAATATTTAATTATAAGTAAAAAGAATAAACTGATTAATATATTGATAGCCTAGTTTGTCGAGCGTTGTAAAATAGCATATTCCCATCCTACTTTCATTAATATGAGAGAATTGTGTTAATATTGATAGATTGATTGATTTGATATTGTGGGGCTTCTCTGCACTGCGACCTTATAGATCTATTGTGCTTCCCTTATCACTCACCGGGTACAACGAGGATCAATCTTGTAATGGTTCATGCCCATCCCTCAGGCTCTAGGTTTCTGTAACTGAAGGGGATTATATTCCTATTCCTTCAGACTTGGTTGAATTTTTGCGGCAGGCCGGGTTCGAACTTGAGTCTAATTTTAACTCTAATTTCCAAGCCCAGCTTATCTAATAGGTCACGTCGCCTCCATTTTGATAGATAAGACGATATTTATAATCCGGAACAAGAATTTTACAATCGCCTCAGCTTTAAGTGATTACAAATGAAATATAATCTCAAAAGTCAATCTTATTATACTGATACACGACCTCAAGGTTAACGTTTCGTTAAAGTTAATACTTCATGTTTTCAAAGAATGATTTCCTTTTTACTGAATTGGTCATAAATGATTATTTATGTTAGTGGAAAAAGATGTCTATTTTCCAAAAAGTAGATTATTTGTTGTTCTTTTGGTACAGGACGACTCAGTTGACGACGAAGAGGAAGAACTGAAACCGTCGGATACCGGTGCATTATTCGACGTGCCTTCTGTCGAGATCGAATCGTTCTCCGGTGGCTATGGAGGCAAACGGTACTCGGATGATCTTGAGATTCCAGCTCTTCCTCCGCCTCCAGGTACAGCAGCTGCTGCCTGTTTTGGAGAACCTCCATTGCCGTTGCCTTTACCATTACCCTGCGGTGGCGACGACGAACTCTTCAGTCCAAATGACGAGAGTCCTACGTTCGAGAAACCCCGGGAGATGGAGAAGACTATTGAGGACGCTCGGTTTATCGCTCAACATGCCAAGAATAAGGACAAATTCGAGAGTGTGAGTCTTGTTATCAATTTATTAAAGTTTTTAATAATTACAACTTTAATTATTCATCTGCGTGCCGGTTGCTTCACTTCTAATCAACTAGCAAATTTATCCGACCGTTAGCAAATCACCGATATAGTAAACATGAACATTTGAAAATGATTTTTTCACATAATATATCATTAGCTAGTTGAGGTATAAGGAAAGTTTTGTGAAGTTAGCAAATAAAGTGATTAGCTTAACTAGATGTGAAAAGACTCGAAAGTCATAGTCAACTAGCTTATTCGAGGGATTACTAGTTAATTAGAAGTGAAGCAACCGGCCCTTGAAATCATATATAAATTTCTCAAAAACTAAACTTCATAAAAAAAAAAAACTAAAAATTTTATATATTAAAATAAAAATATATATAACATTAATAAATAACTTATGTACTTTACCTCCATATAAGTGTCTCTAGGCTAATTTTAAATTTTTAACAAAAACCTGATCCGACAATTTCGTTGATAAGACGATACTTGAATCAACCCTAAGCAAAAAAACAGTGACCTTAAAATCCAACTTGAAATTGTATAATAAACAAAAAATGTTATCAGAATATAACACCCAGTGCACACTCTGCATTACCAAAAGTGTCTAGAGATTTGAAATATATTGCACAATGCACACACGACAAACAATCAGGAACAGACATATACAAATATAAACATAAAAAAATATTTTTATTAAATTTAATAATTAAATATTTTTCAAGATCTATATATTGTATTTGAAGAAGATATTAGAATTCAATATTCCTTAACTAACCTATGGCCCCCAGGAATCTAACCCAGGTTCTCCAGCCTTTCCAGTGCATCGTTGTGCTGTCCATTGCACCAGGCCATCGGACCCTCGACCTACACCAACAAAAACTCACTTCCCCTTATATGCAAGTTAACCGTGAATTTCTCTAATCAAAGTAAGAAACGCAAAAGAAAACTTTTTGACTTGTCTGCCGCTATTTAAACCAGTAAAGGGACTAGGAACCGACCGAATATTCGGTTTCGGTTACGGTTTCGGCCAGTTTCGGCCAAAAATCCTGGTGTCGGCCGTAGTTTCGGTTTCGGCCAAAAAATAGCCGAAACCTGAGTCTGAAAAGATGCGATGAGACTCGCATGCAAAAAAAAGGTCAAATGATTTGCAAAAGGTGCGGAAAAAATTTAGTCTCCCTAAAAAAAAGGTAAAATGATTTTCACGGGAGGGAAAAAAAATTCAAAAAAAAAAAAAAATGGTAAAATGAAAAAAGATTTTTATAGGAAATACAAGTTTCGGTTTCGGTTGAAAATCTTGTTTCGGTCGGACCCTAAAGAGGACCTTCTCCAGATTACAGGAAAATTATTTTCATCCCGAAATTCCCATAACTTTTTGAGTTATTAATTCTTAAAGTTACGATTTCTCCAATAGGAAATGTATAGAGAAATATTTAAGTATTCTTTTCATTTGTGTATTCCATGAATGTAAACAAATCCTCAAGAAAGCACTGAATTGAAATGGAATAATAATAATTTTCTTTCCTTAATTAAGAAGAAAAGGAGAGGGTCCGCCGCAGGCGGGCGACGCGGCTAGTGATTAATTTTATTTTACCAGGTGTTTTTTAGTAACATAAACAAAATATCTGATGTTTAAAATCTCGACGTCGAAAATTTGAAACATGAATTCTCTCTATATATTAACATATATAGGTGAGAGTAATATTGAATGCCACTAGAAATTTCATATTTTTAATTTCTCTTATAATAATAAAAGAATTAAATCTCTCAAATGAAAAATAACAAAAATCATCATATAATAAAATTTTCTTTTTCTTTTTTCAATAATTTTAAATTACACAAATTACAATTGGTATTTTTAGGGATTTTCGTTTAAGAAAAATGTGATATATTTCTTAATAAGCCAGATAACGGGGGGGGATAATTTTAATAAAAAATTTTTAAATATAAAAGACGAAAACAAGAAATAAATTAAAATTAATTATAAATTGAAAAGACAAGATAAAAATTGTTTCATAAAATAATTGTGACAATCTTATGATGGTAGCAAGGGCGGATACTAGGGGGTAATTACCCCCCCCCCCGAGATTTGAAAAAAATACAAAAAAAATAGCCGAAACCTGAGTCTGAAAAGATGCGATGAGACTCGCATGCAAAAGAAAAGGTCAAATGATTTGCAAAAGGTGCGGAAAAAATTTAGTCTCCCTAAAAAAAGGTAAACACGGGAGGGAAAAAAAATTTTCCACAGGGCGGAAAAAATTTCAAAAAAAAAAAGGTAAAATAATAATAATTTTTTATAAGAAATACAAGTTTCGGTTTCGGTTACGGTTTCGGCCGAAACTAAGATTGAGGCCGAATATTCGGTTTCGGTTTCGGCTGAAATCTTGTTTCGGTCGGACCCTAAAAGAGACAGACTAGTTATGTAATCAGCAAAGCCCTTAGAGCAGTGGGGTTAAGTTATAGTTTAATATTTTTCAAGATCTCTATATTTGAATTAGATATTAGTATTCAATATACCCCTCTGCCCTAAGGGTTTTCAGTAGTGTGTTAGCAGAGACCGAGATGTCTGTCCCTTTACTGGTTTAAATTAATATTTCTTATTTTTTAGTGAAATGCACGGTTAACTTACAAATAAGGGAAGTGAGTTTTTGTTGGTAAGTCGAGGGTTCGGTGGCTTGGTGCAATGGATAGCACGCCGATGACCCGGAAAGACTGGAGATCCTGGGCTCGATACCCGGGACCATGAGGCGCCAC
Organism: Euborellia annulipes; assembly: GCA_023213315.1. Classification (NCBI taxonomy): domain Eukaryota; kingdom Metazoa; phylum Arthropoda; class Insecta; order Dermaptera; family Anisolabididae; genus Euborellia; species Euborellia annulipes. The sequence goes on from JAKCPI010027185.1 coordinate 33,253, forward strand.
CAACAAAAAACGTATTCACAGTCTTGTTAAATTTAAAAAAAAAAAAAACAAGTTTTGAGAAATTAACTATTAAATGTCAAACACGACATAAGAAAATTATTAAAATTTAATAATAATAAATATAATTTTAATTATAAGATATTAGAGTGCGCACTCTAAGTTACGCGATATGTATATATTTGGATTAATTTAGAATAAATATTTTAACAGAATTTATATTGGCTCTAATTGAATAATGAGACGCCTCCATGTCAGTTGTGCTGATTATTATTTTGATTCAATGTTTCTCAAATAGACAATTTGATTTGTTTGCAAAGGATAATATGACAAATCAAACATGACGATTCTTCATTCGATAATCACTGCAATTCACGATTCAGAGATTAATTTACTTATTTTTGCTGCCTTTCTAAAAGTGAATTTGTTTTGCGGATATGTAAACTTATTCGATCGTGTATATTGAAGGAATTAAAGGGGATAGGCCAGAAAAAAATAGATCGAAGGGGTGGGATTAAATATATAATATAAATATCGTATAATTCTAACTCAGGGGCGGATTAAAGGGGGCGATCGCCCCCCCCCCGAGAAGAAATTCACAATATTATAAAAACTAGTAATCTAAAGAAATTATGATTTCCGGGCTTTAATTTCAATTGAATTTGTTACCAATCAATTTAAATAAATAGGAAAGGGGTCTAAATGGCCATAGATGCCCACAAAGTCCTTAAATTAAAAAAAAAAAACCGCCCCCCCGACAAAATTGCATTAATCCGCCACTGTTCTAACTGTATTAAAAAAAACATCCAAAATAAAAAAATGGTCAATTTATAAATAAAAATAAAACACTTGGTTATTTGTTTGAAATTATTTATCGATTGTCATCTTGAAAAGTGATTTCTTAAGATAATGTAGATTATTTAATAATCTTTAAATAATTTGAAACAAATAACCTAGTGTTTTATTTTTATTTGTATACTTAAATTTATAAAATGTCAAAAACCGAACGTTCGAAATCTCAGGTAATCAAAAATGATATTTTAGACTAGCCCCTAGCCATGGGGCCTTTGTATTTATAAACAATCTTGTTATAATATTTTATTTATTTTTTGGAACGAAGTTCTTTAACGCGGCTTACGCAGGGTGAATTGGGAGAAAATGTAGGCCTAACGTAACAAAAACGCGTTCCTAACAAAAATGCGTTCCCAGCGCCCGAGCGACGGCGGAGGAAGGCGAGATTAGCCGAAGTCTTGGCGAGGCCACGCCCTCTCTGGTCTATTTATTGATATAGTTTTTTTTATAATATAAAAAAAAAATGATTATTAAATAGTTCAATGAATGAATGATGTCCGTAATTTTTCAAATTCAATACGAAAGAAGCATAAAAGCAAAAAATAAAAAAAAAAACGCCTGAAAGATAGACAACCACTTATCCTTGTAGGCGCCAATAATAAAAAGTTTATACTTATACAACTTTATTGATTTATAGAAGAAATTAAAAAAATAAAAAGTAAAAAATCTCATCTTGATAAAAGCAATATATTTATTGGTTTATATAGGGAGGACACAGGGAGGGGGGGGGGTAAAGGGGGTAATTACTTCCCTCTCCGAGATTTTAGAAAAAAATTTTCTTGGAAATTAAATATTATTGTTAATATAAAATTTTAAAAATTAATACTTACAAATTTGATTTGTATATATATTCTAGTTAACAAGTACAGAATGGAACTTTAAATTACCGAAGATAAGAGAAAGTTGTGTACTGTGGGACCAGTCACACCAGATTTCCCCCCCCCCTGAAAAACTTTTCTGGGTCCGCCCTTGGTTTATAGTTAGTTATAATCACTTCCCCTTAGATTTATTATATTTTTATTTTTAGACTCTTCATAAACTGACTAATCTGAGGGGTTACGCCGAAGGCGAGCATTGCGCCTAGTTATCTATAATATATTTATAATAGAGCCGGAAATGAAAATATACATTTTATATTTTCTTAATTAACTAGCTCCACTACACTCCTTTGGTGGACTATCATATTTTTTCTAATTTGAACAGTTTGACCTCAAATTTATTGGATTTAATGTTTTTTTAACGCCACTGCCTGAAGGGAAAAATATCATCCAATATTCTTTGTTTAAATATTTTTGTCAAACAAAAAATTCTAGACACCGATTTCCTAACTGAAGGCAGACACGCTACCCGCTCTGTTAGTTTTTTTTTTTAAGTTTGAACAAATTCAATAAAATATTTTAGATATATGTCTAATTCTTCACTGATTGAATACTAAAGGTTTTTTTCAACTCGATTGATAAAATTAATACATTGATATTGTGCAAGTGAGCTTTTAGAGAGCGAGAAGGGCAGCGACCCGGGGGTGACTTTTTCGAGTATTGATTAGAAGCTCGCTTTTGGCGTCAAAATTCAAAAAAAAAAATCCACCCTGATTATTTATTATTCAATATCTTTATATCTCTTTTCGAATATAATAGCCTATGAAGGAAAAAAAAATGGTGAGAATTTCTGTTTAACTTTTTAAAGCAAGGAAAAAAGTAATTTTTTAAAATTTGTTTGTCTTTAAGGGAATTTAGACCTCATCAATTGATTGGTATTCAATTCAATTGAAATAAATTTGTTCGTTGGGATGGGATGCGAACCATCGACCTTTGGCAGCAGAACCTAATGCCTCTACCTCCGAGTCATAGGTCAAGGGCCCAAAAAATAATATAAAGGCTAAATTAAAATAACTATAATTTTAATCACATATTCTAACCAAAATTGTAAAGGCCCATTGTGGGAGTAGTCTTTAGATTTTGGTAATTATTATTTATTTAAAATCATTTTGAAATAGTTATGATTGGATTGAAAATTTATCTGAATTTTTTTTTCGATTTTATACAGTAATAGTCCGGTTAATCAGATCCATCGATTTATCGGATTATTTGAAATCTGATTGGGAATCTGATTAAAGTTGGATAAGTGTTCCTAAACAAATTTTTTTTCTTGTTTTAAAACTTTTATTTTTTAAGAAATATTTTGGTTTTTTCAAATAAAAAGTGTGTGGTTTTATGAAATCACGATGGGAGTGAAACATTTTTTCGGATCGTAAGCATTTAAATGAAAAAAATATTGTTAATAAATATATAAATATAAACAAGAAAAAATATAAATAATATTTTCATTAACAAACGAAACGACAATAATGAATTGGTGGGCGGTCACCTCCACAATGCCCACACCACTAGAGCGACAGTAGCGCACTCTGGTAGCGTAGTAAAGAAACCTGATGGGAGTCGTCGGTGACGTCACGTCACGGCTCGTAATGGGACATGATAACCTGAAATATTTGTATAAGGCCCGCAATTTCAACCTAATAAATACAAATAAAACCTCTGTTAGTAAAATTTTAAAAAAATTTGAAAACCTACCTTCTAATTTGAACCACGAGTGTTGAGAAAACAACATCTGACCTTGAAGAATCGAATATTCTCCGAACAATTTCTTGAAATTGTCAGTCCATCTTGTAAGCGGATGCCAATTGGACTTACTTCTAGATACGCCATATTTTCAATTCCCATTATGCCAGTCTTTTATTCATCCCCTGATCAAGAATCAGTTATTTATAATTTATTATAAAAATTTCAAATTATGTGAACATCAAGCGAGGAAAGAAAAATAATTTGTATAATTTGTTACACAAAATCAATCAAACTCAATGTCAAATCAATTTATATATATATTTTTTTTATATATATATAATGTTTAATTTTTTTTCTCTTATTCATTTCTTCACTCTCTAATCTCTAAAATCAAAAGCCATTTTACTTGAAAAATTTATAGTATATACACACCATTATAATTTAATATATCTACTAAATCCCTTCCATTTATTTTCTTTAGTGTATGGGTCTCGTGAAGCAGGAAAGAAAGATGATTGATTGATGGCCTTCTGTTTAAAATGAAACTGGAATATTCTTTTATATATATTTTTTTTTATCTACATTGAACCGTTTCCAATTTAATAATGATTTTAAAAAATTATTTAATCGAGAATTAAATTAAAATACGCGAGTTTATTAATTAAGTATTGTTCGTAAAGAGAGAATAATTGATAGACTTAAAAAAAAAGATTCTTTTACTCTCAACTGAAGGCCGTACCAGTAAAAGAGTTCTTCAAATGAGTTTCTTATCATCCAGTAAGCAGAGCAAATTTATCTTACTCTGAAAACAAATTAATGAAAAAATTTTTGTCCGCTCGACAAAGAGGTGAAACTTTATTTCTTTAATGTATGTAATTTTTACGGTTCAATGAGTTTATTTAAAAAAATATTTTTAATAGAATCTTTGAGAAAAAGAGAAATATTTTTTAATTAAAAATATATTATTTTCAGAATATTTTTTTAATATTTAATTAAAAGAATTTCTTTTACTATAACTAAAAGAAATGGCTTACTATATCATTTTTACTTTCTCTTACCTATATATATTGCGATCATGTCGAAATTTTAATGAAACGTTTTGAGGTCCCCTGAGTCCAAAAAAGTGGGTCCCGTAAATTGTAGAGTGTGTGTGTAAGGGCGGATCCGGAGGTGTTTCTGGGGGGGGGGGGGGGTTTGGGGGGGCCGCCCCCCACCCCCCTTTTTTTTTTTTTTTTTAATTTAAAGGGGTTTTTTTTTTTTTTAAAATAAAAAAAAAAAAAAATTTTATTTTTATTAAATTATGGGTCTGCCTGTGTGCGCATAATGTTTTAAGGCATGAAAGAAATGAACTACAAGATTGAAATTTTATATTTAATTTAGGTACCCTCCCGGACAGTTAAAATAAGCTTTTGAACAAAATCGGCTAAAAAGTACTAGTACTTTACTGTAGTACTTTTTTAGTTTTTTCGATTTTCTCAAAATTCGCTGTAACGATTTTGATTAAAATTCATAAATCAACTATTTTTTAGATGCTCTTTAAAAAGTATATCAGTAAAATTTTTCATGAAAATTGTTTGAAGTCCACTTTACTAATGTAGTATTCCAGATTTTTCTCATTCATTTTTCGGCTCTTCCTTCCATAGAGGCAATGTTAAATCCCTATGGGTATTTCCATGTTAATTTCGATCCAAAAGGGGATCCCCTTTGGATCTTTTTACACATTTAAAACAATTATTGCCAATTCTTATGAAATTTTGCATTTATTTAGGATTCTCTATTGTATATAAAATATCCAAATATGAGATTTAAAATTTTGAAAAATAACCGTAGTTTATTTCATGAGTTGTGTACTGTGCATTCTGCTGTCACACCAGATTTTTTTTAAATTTTATTGAAATAATTAAAAACATATTGACATGAAGGGTGTTCAAGTGATTACATTCCCCAAATGTTTATTATTCATCAATGATCTTTAATAGTAAATTTTATGATTCATCTAATTTTTATAAAAATGAATGAATGGATGAAGAGAGAGGGATTTGATATCGGTTGATTGAAGACGCAAGTGCCGTTGGTTGATTTATCAATTGAGGAGGGAGAATGGAAAATTGGAAACGGCATCATCAATTGAGAATGTGAAATCTGCTGAAAATTAGCATGAATAATGAGCTCTAAGGGTTCTCGGTTTTTATTCCATTAAGTCATTTTTTAACTTTGAATAGATTAGTCTAAATAAAAAAAAAAAAAAAACTTTATATTTTTTTAATAAAATCACACTAAGAAGTTTCATTACTTAATTTCTGAAAAATAATCATTTTGTAGTGTAAATTGCAGTAATTTTTAATGAATTTTATAGTCCATTGTTATAACTTGTAAATTATAAGAACTAAAATCATTTTTGAAAGATTTTAAGTATACTGTAGCTATATATCAATTTTTTTATTTTCATTGGATAATGTTATTGTTTCGCATAATGAGTGTTTCGCTTTACGAGTATGATGCTTGAACGAATGATGCTCGTTAAACGAGGTTCCACTGTATTTTTATTATAAAATAATAATTTGATAAAATTGTAATAAAAGAAAAATTCTATTTGTCTTTCGCTATTTTTATTTCCAAATTTACAAAATTTCTAGAGATATTTCGGAGGCATCACACAGCCATCCTCAAGCAAGAAATTTAAAGCTTGAAAATGTCAGAAAATAAAATAAACTTGCTCGGCTCATTAGATACAAAACTTTTTCCCTGTTTTAAATTTCTTGGCAGAAGATGGCTGTGTTATGCGGCCGAAATATCTCTAAAAATTTTGTATGCCAAAGAAAATAAAAATAGAATTTATCTTTTATTTAAATTTTATTAATATTTCTTTTCGCCATAATTTTTTTTTTTTTTTTTTAATTATAAATTTAGCAAAACCTTTTTGGGCAAATTTTTTTTTCTTATAAATAGGTATCTCAAATTTGTCCAAAAGATATTTAATTTAATAAATTTTTTAATTATTTATATACCCATAGATTTATATTGAAATATTTTATTTAGAATAAAATAAAATTTAAAAAGAGATCGGACCCTAGGGGGGGGGACAAATGCCCCTTGCCCCCTCTCCAAATTACGCCTCTGCCTGTTAACGCACACCAGATTTTTAAAATTGTTAAGTCCCACCAGATTTTTTAAATTTAATTTTTAAAATCATAATTTTAATATGATTTAAAGAAATAGGATTCAGGAGTATCAAGTACAGTGAGCGTCACAATTAAGTCCCCACCTGGGAGCTATATAGTGAAATAATTAAATTTGAAAAGATAAATTAAAATCATCTCTACCAGATTTTATTTTATCTTTTCGTTCATTAAAATTATTATATACTTAAGGCTCTAGCTCCCAGGTGGGGATTTATTTGTGGCGCTCACTGTACACTGAAAAGGTCACTGTAATAATAAATAAATTAAGAATATCTGATTAATGAAAAATAACTGTAATTAAAAATCAACAGTTATTTTGAACGATTAAATTTCATACCATGTTACAAAAGATGTTGCCTATCTTTCCAAGTGTCAAATTTTTTATTTCTTGTTGACATATTTTATGAAATGTAAAAAAAAATGATTTGTTCAAAATTTCTCAACTCATTTGATATTTTCATGAAAAAAAAAAAAAAAACATGACATGATATTGATGATTACAGGTGGAAGAGGACTGGAAATACGTGGCTATGGTGCTCGATCGTTTGTTCCTGTGGATTTTCACTGTGGCCTGTGTCCTCGGCACTGCATTAATCATCTTCCAAGCTCCCTCCCTTTATGACACAACCCGGCCCATTGACATTCAATATAGCAAAATTGCCAAAAACAAGATGCGAATGATGATGATGGGCCCCGAAGAGGAATGAACACTTGCAATTAAAAGAAAACTTTTTGCCATATTTTATATACATACATACCTAATTAAAAAAGAAAAAAAAAAAGACAAAAATTGTTTTACATACATTGTATATGAATATTTATATATAGCTACATAAATATATTTATTTATGTATAAATATATATACATATGCATATACAACTATTAAATAGTTGTTAATAAAAAATTTTCAAGTTAATAGAAAAAATTAGTGCGATTATATATTCAATAGGGGATGACCAAATGGACCAATTATAAATCAGGGCTTGTCGAATAAAATTTTAAAAAAAGTTTTTATTATGAATTTTAAAATAAAAAAAGTTAATAATTGAAATTATAATAATGTTAATTTTATAAAAATATAAATTTCTATATAAGCCTTACAAAGGCGTTAATTATAATGAATCAAAAAAGGCCACGTTTATATATGCATACAGTCGGTTAAGAAAGAAGTTTGATTGAACCTCTTCATCCTTCTAATTGATGTAGAGTTTTTTTGTAAACAAGATGATATACAAAGTCCAATAATAAATTTGAAATTTAACTTTATGATAGATTTGGTGTATATATAAATATATATATTTAAATTAATTAAAAAAATATTTATTAAATATATTTACAGGACGGGGCAGAAATATCTGAAGATTTTGTGAATTTTCAAAAAAAAAAAACAAATTTTTTTGATATTAAATTATGCAATTGATATTTACACCAATTTTTAGATATGGAAAATAATGTCTTTAAGTAGAGTCAGTTCAATATTAACCGCCACCTTAGAGAATAGAGCCTTGAAGTTAGACAACCAGAGCGCTTGGCTGCCCTAAGAGTTGCTTAAAAATAGTATTTCCCCTGCAATATTAAAAAAAAAAGTTTATTTTAGAAATATTTATGAATTCTTGATCATAAGTTCAGTTTAAAAACTAAAATTAAATTATATTAAAATATTGTTTATATTAAATCAAAATTTATTTTGTTTTATTATTTTATATATGAAGTTTGTGAAGCTATATTTTGAATTTGATAAAGTTAGAATAACAAACAAAGAAAACAAATCAAAAAGTAATAAAAGTAGTACTTTATAAATATCAACATTCAAATACATAGGAATACAATTTTAATTTTAGATTATAAATATGAACTCATAAAATAATTAAATAAACTTATTTTTAATATTGCAGGGGAAATACTAATTTTGAGGCAACACTTACGGCAGCTAAGTGCTCTGGTTATCTAACTTCACGGCTCTATTCTCTAGGGTGGCGATTAATATTGAAACTGACTGTACAGTGAGGGACAATATTAAGTCTCACCCATGCGTTTTCAACTTGTGATTATTTCATTGTTTTTATAAAAGAAAATGAAAATCTTTATTAGAAATTTTCTAGATTTGAACCATGAAAGTTTCCATTAAAAAATATATTTTTTAAAAACAATGAAATAATCACATGTATAAAAACGCACGGGTGGGACTTAATATTGTCTCTCACTGTACATAATATTTGCAAAAATTTATCAATCTTTTTTTTTTCGAAAATTACAAAGCCGTCAGATAATTCTGTCACACCATGTATATAACACATGTAATGTATATAAATATGACATGTTCGGATTTTAGTTTGTCTGTTTGGCCACCCTATTTATGGATAATCTTAATTATCCATATAAAAAAAAAAATAATAAATTATGTTAAAGTAACTTGGAAAAAAAAAACGTGTGCCAAAATGTTAACATGTTAAAGCGTTAGTTTGTTATTTGACGGACTCTAGACAATCACCGAAGCGCATCCATAAAGCGCCCCCCCCCTAACCCTTTTAACCTCCCCTTAAAAAAATAAAATCAAAAATCAACTTACCTCCCTAAAGCCCGGGAAATTCGAACTGAAGCCTCCTAAACTAATAATAATAATAACAATAAATTATAAAAATATTATAATAACTCGTACTCATAAATTAATATGAATATTAATATTATAATTAAATCTAATAATAATTAATAATAATAATAATACTAATAATAAAAATAATAATAAGCATTCATTTAACATTACACTAAACACTGATTAAATTTCACTCATTGGGTTTTTTTTGTTCTTATATTATTTAATATAAATAAATATATATTTAAATACATAAATATATATTTATATATGTTTTTGAATGAGATGAGATTGATGTGTTTCGTGTTGAAATCGATTTGTAAATAAAATAGCACACCAAAAAAAAAAGAGTCATTACCCCAAATTTTTTGGCATTTGGAGGCCAAAGTCAATAAAAAAATTTTCACTTAGACAGTTTTTCTACCACCCAAAATTAGATACAAAATAATATTAATAAATATATTAAACAATAATAAAAATAATAATAATATTTGACCCACCTAAAAATTTTTTTGTTATATAGCAACCTTATCTTAATTTCTTAAATCAATGTCTTCCATCAACATCCTTAAAAAAAAAAAAAAAATGAAAAAAATATAATAATTTACCCCCACCCGTGTTCTCCAACCCTCCGTTCCTTTTCCTTGGTCAAAATTCTTTTGACGTTGCTTGAGTGGTTTTTAATCATTAATATAAAATAATTTTTATCATAATGTAAATAATAATCCTTCCTTTCAACACCGAAATATGATGTCAAATAATTTTGTAATTCGATAAGCTGGAATTTATTTAAAAAAAAAAATATTTAATTCATTAAAAATAACTATTAATTCACTTATAATTACAAAATATTAATAATAGATTATTAATCTCTATATATATATATATATAATTGTTAAAGTTTATATTAATTTTATTCGCGATAATTTTATTTTAATTGAGGTAATGAAAAAGACACTGAAATGCAATAAAAAGAAAATGAAATTTTTTTTTATTCTTTATTTTCTTTATAAAAATCAAATGCATTTAAATCTCCAACAAAGAAGTTTCTCTAATAAACTATCCGTTGCAAAAGAATTTGTACTAAAGTGACAATCAGGTCTATTCTCTAAAAACAGGCGTTAAAATTTAAAATAAACAAATGGGTGTTAAAAAGTAATGTGAGCGCTATTCAAATTCACTTCTTTGCCTCAAATAGCTATTCTGTAAACAAAAATTTAAAGCCAAAGCGTTAACATTTAGTAAATAGTGTTAAAAATTAATGCCTTTAATATTTTAACGTCGTGTTTAAACATGGCGTCCTTAACCTAAAAAGTAAGGTTATGATTTTGATAGCTTTGAAATAAAAGCAGCATGTTAACGTCGCTGTTAAAACTTTAGCAATTCTTTAACGCTGATTGTTTCTACATTACTTTTTAACATCCATTTGTTTATTTTAAATTTTAACGCCTGTTTTTAGAGAATAGACCTGTATAAGTTGTAAACATTTTAAATAGCTTTAATTAAAAAAAAAATTGAGGTCGATAGCTTTAAAAATGTGCCTGCTGGAACCTTTAAAAATCTACACCTTCAGACACGCCCCTTAAACGTCTCAATTTATTAAAATTGAATTGTTAGCCAAATTTGTCGCATGAGACGAGATGCGAACCCCCTAGCCCAAGAGGCAGAAACTTTACCACTAAGCTATGGTCCAAGGTCGTATGGTTTATTATTTATATTTTATTATTAATATTTCTTAAATTCTAAATTTCAAAACAACTGTTCGACTCAACTTTCGAATATATACATGTTTTTTTTAATTGCTGCTGGCTCAATATTTCATCATTCTTGTCTACTGTGGATTTCGGATTTTTTTCTGACCTCTTCATCAGGAGAATTTTCTTCAATCACACTTAAGATAAATATAAGCTTTTTTTTTCTTAAACTTTTAATATTAGTTTTAAAAATAATTAAGATACCTGAACAATCTTTCCTAATTTACACCATATATATATACATTTGTATGCCCATATATGAGCGTATGTTACGCGTGTACTAACAGAGGACTGGATTTTATTTTATTATTTTTTTTTTCCGATATTATTTTTGTCAGATAGGAACCCCAAACGAGAAACACATTCCATATATTAGATTAATATATCCATTTGCTTATTAAATAAAATTTAAAATTTATAATAAAAATCATTTTAATAATATTAAATTAAAATATTAAAATTATACCTGATAGAATTTAAATTGAATATATTAAAATTATATTTATTTATATTAAATTTATTAGAATAGAGTATTTATACAAAATTCGAATTAACAGAATTTTTATCTATTTTTTCTTGTGATAAGGTAATCCTTAAATATGATTTATTAAAAAAAATTTATTTTTATTTCATAAAATTATTATTATTTTCAAATCCAGTCTCTTTTTTTTCATTTATTTATAATTTTTGTAAGAACCAATTGGGGGATTTGAATTTGGAATCTTCACGTTTTGAGAAAGTTTTTTTAATTCCTTTCGTTTAAGACCCTATTTTAACAACTATTTTTTAATTTATTGATGCATATCACATTGCGTTTTTAGTTTTAATTTATCTTATTAATCATGTTTCAACTAGAGCCAACGATAACTAATTTAAATTAATTGCAACTTTTTATGAATTTTAATACCGATTCGCCTGGGGTGTAGGCATCTACTCTCTCATCGAATAAGGTCCTTTGGCGAGATAGCCAGGCGTAGAAGCTTGTGGTGGGGATGGAAACTGGAAAAACTAAAGAGAATTGTAAAGATATGTTAATAAATTTAAATTTTTATTCATCGACGTTTCGGTCGCCAATCACGACCTTCATCAGAGCAAATTTTGTCATATATACACTATAATAAAAATTTTATTTATATTTTTATTCGCCGTTTCGGTCGGACCTTCATCAAAAGCCACAGCACTGAAGATCATGCACGCTATATGTTTCAAAATATCTTACATATAAGTGCAGTGATTGGATCTGCTAGTTTTCATTTCTCCGATCCTCGAAAAAAAAATAATAATAATTTAAAATTTTTTACTTTCTCTTTACGATTATAGAAATATTGGAGTTTAGTTGTTATCATTAATAAAAGAATTTGTTTTTGGGTTTAACTGTGGATTATTTGTAAAGACAACATTTCGGCTTTCTTCAGGTAAGATTATTATATTTCTGACAATCTCATTTGAAAAAGTCAATTCAAATGTACTAACCAATATAATCTTAACAAAATTTTACCTGAAGAAGGCCGAAACGTTGTAATTAGGAACAGACCGAATATTCGGTTTCGGTTACGGTTTCGGCCAGTTTCGGCCAAAAATCATGGTTTCGGCCGTAGTTTCGGTTTCGGCCAAAAAGTGGCCGAACCTTTCGGCCGGCCGAAACCAGAGTCTGAAAAAATGGGATGAGACTCGCATGCAAAAAAAAAAAAAAGGTCAAATAATTTGCACTTGAGGGAGAAAAAAAATTTAGTCTCCCTAAAAAAAAGGTAAAATGATTTTCACGGGAGGGGAAAAAAAATTCAAAAAAAAAAAGGTAAAATGAAAAAAAAATTTTTATAGGAAATACAAGTTTCGGTTACGGTTTCGGCCGAAACTAAGGTTGAGGCCGAATATTCGGTTTCGGTTTCGGTTTCGGCTGAAAATCTTGTTTCGGTCGGACCCTAGTTGTAATCTTTATAAATAAACCACAAAACCAAATTCTTTTATTAATGATTATATGAATCATTATAAAAATAAATAATTGAGAAGGATGTAGAGTCTAGACAATTTATTTTGATTATCTCCTCCCGCTATGAGTCAACGTTTCGGAGTTCAAACGACTCCTTCTTCAGGGCCATGCGGGGTTAAGAAACAAACACAAGCGAACCATGTGGGGTTTGTTTCTTAACCTGAAGAAGTAGTCGTTTGAACTCCGAAACGTTGACTCATAGCGGGAGGGGATAATCAAAATAAATTGGACTCCAGACTTTTACACCCTTCTCAATAATATCCACCAGGCTGTCCCTTATTTTCATATATAAATAAAACACTGTTATTTGTAAACAAGTGTCTACGGTTGAAATTTTTAAAATTATAATTATACAAATAAAAACCTTGGGGTGACTAACAGCACATCATATGGCTTACATCAGATTGTTTTGTGGCGACATATTTTTTTCTTTATAATAGTATATTGGCATTCAAGGGGGGGATCTATCTCTCTTTTGGCCAAGAGAGTTAAATAAAAAATATGAGAATTTTTTTTTTATTTTCGTTTCTCAATTATTCATTTGACCTTTATTATCTTTTTCGACATCTGACGCCTCTCTTGATTAATTTTTAGTCAAGGACAGGAATCTCAGAGTCCTATAAGAAGTGATACTTCTACCCCTTAACTAAAAATTAGTTTGTTTGTTTTTTATATTTTAATTTTTATTTTTTATTCTTTTCAATTTTTTGTTTTCAAGCATCTGAGTTAATAAATATTAATTATATGTTTTTATTATTAATTATTTTGGAAAGGAGCAAAGGGATAAGTTTTATTTTTACTTTCTTAAATTTTTTTTTTTTAATCATTATTATCTTTAACTTTTCTTGATTTTTTTTTCTCCTCAGGTGACTGTGAAAAATGTTGAAATTTCGGGTTTAAAATTAACATTTGTATCGAAGTATTTTTGATTTTGTGACGAAAGTGCAACTTGATCGATTTGGTTAGAAGCTTATTCTTTTTTTTTGCTCCAATATGTTTGAACTGACTTTTTGATTTTGTTCCGTCAGTTGGGGGTTGCTTGTTTTTATTTTTATTTTTGTTTTCATCACTTTTGTTTTCTGAATCTGTTTTCAAGGGTTCATCGCACACTAATAATGTTGAGGCATCGTGTGGGTTGGAGGTGTATTTGTCTGTAACTTCGAGATATCTCGCATGAGTTTCTTGAAAGTCTTTTAATAATTGAAAAAAAAAATTCCTGATGGTTTTGCTGCTTCGTCGGTTGGGGGGTCATTCACAGTTTGTCTAAATTTCTTTTCATCTTTTTCTTCATCACATTTTAGAGGACTCAAGGACTCATTGCCTACGAATAGTGAGGCAGGTTCGTCTGGGTTGTATACGTATGCAGGTGTGAAATATCTCATAATCGGATCATCATGTTTTACCTGTTGTAATAATTCAAGATTAATTCCCTTATATAGATGTCGTGATTCTTTTGCTGGATCTTCGTATAGGTAATCATTCGAAGCTTGTTCATATTTCTTTTCTTCTTGTTCTTGATTTTTATTTCCTTTATCTTTATCACGTTTGTTTTCTGGAGCTGTTTTCAAGGGTTCATCGCACACTAATAATGTTGAGGCATCGTGTGGGTTGGAGGTGTATTTGTCTATAGCTTCGAGATATCTCGCATGATTTTCTTGTATGTCTTTTGATAATTTAAAAAAAAAATTTCCTGATGGTTTTGCTGCTTCGTCGGTTGGGGGGTCATTCACAGTTTGTCTAAATTTCTTTTCATCTTTTTCTTCATCACATTTTAGAGGACTCAAGGACTCATTGCCTACCAATAATAGTGAGACAGGTTCGTCTGGGTTGGGCGTGTATACGTATGCAGGTTTGAAATATCTATTAATCGGATCATCATGTTTTACCTGTTGTAATAATTCATGATTAATTCCCTTATATAGATGTCGTGATTCTTTTGCTGGATCTTCGTATAGGTAATCATTCGAAGCTTGTTCAGATTTCTTTTCTTCTACTTGATTTTTATTTCCTTTATCTTTATCACGTTTGTTTTCTGAAGCTGTTTTCAAGGGTTCAGTGTGTAAGGAGTTTGTTGAGACATCGGGCTTGGGGGTGTATTTGACTGCCTCTTTATAGAATTCCAAAATCGGTTGACATTGTTCTAAGGGTTTGTTTAAATTTAAATTTTCTTTATCTTCTTTTCCTTTCAAGATATCAGGGTCGAGGCATAGATTTGGGATATTGTCGAAGTCTTGTGATGTAAATTTTGCTTTGTGTGCGAATGGAGATTGTTTAGAAAGAGAATTAGCCTCCCAAACAGGACCACAATTTTTAAAGCGTTCAATGAAATGCGCCGTTATTACAGGGTTAAATCCAAAATTTTCTTCACTTTCTGTCTTCTTTGTTGTTGTTTGCTTCCTTTCCATTTTTGATATAAAATTTTCTTCACCTGACGATGATATCAAACTCAAAAATGCTTCTGTTAAATTTTTTAAATCAAATCTTATTTAAACATTCGCTTTCCCCTCTTATCCCTACTATAATAAATTTTTGTCTTTATATAAATCCTTTTATTTAAAAAAAAATAACTTTTATAATTATTTTTCTTTGAAAGAATTAAAAAAAAAAAAAAATATTTCTCCTTTAAATGAATTAAAGGTTAAAATAATATAGGAAATTTGTGCATTGGCCCATTTATAAATTACTAGCAGCTCCGCATGCCTTTGGCGGGCTAGCCAGGGGCGGCCCATCGCCTTTTCTTAATCAGGTGCCTCAATTTCTCAGTCAACTCGTTTCAGGCAGTAAAAATACATATTTTGATTATTAAAAAATACCACTTATCTTAAATATTTTATATATAATAGCGTTGTGTCCGTCTGCTTTTTTGTTTTTATCCAATCCAAGCCCCATCCCCGATTTCTCTAAAAGGAAGAAAAATAAATTTTTTATATAACAATTTTTATTATTTTTCATTTGAGAGATTTAATTATTTAATTAATTTTAATTTTTTATAAGGCAAGTCAAAACTCAATGCTTTTCAATTGAAAAATTCTGAATTTTCAGGAATTTTTTTCTCCTCCTCTTTTGAGAATTTGGAGGCCTTTTTCTGGACTCTCCATAACGTCCTCTAGACTACAAAATTTAGTTGAAAAATTCCAGTGGGAGAACGTGACAGAATGACGGACACTTCCCTATTATATACCAGTATAAATAGATTCTACGCTTTTGGGGACTTTTTGGGTTATAATGATATATAAATTGCATTCATGGAATGCTAAGCTGTTTGGTCATATTGGATGAAGAATTTAAACATCTGTTGATTGTTCTCAAGATGATTTCATATCATCTACAAAAAATCGGATAATACGCAAAAATATTTATTTTTGGCCCTTACAATTAAAATTAAAAAAAATATATTTTTTTAAAGTGTTAGTGTTATTTAAAAAAAATAAATTTACAGTCGTAAGCAAATTTTTGACTTCCTTTGTCAGCAATAATAAGCAAATCGTTAGAACAACCTGGTCAAGTAAACATTTCATATTTTTTCCATTCGACTTTTTTTTAGCTTTTTTCTTTTAAAAATGTTTACTTAAACCCCCTCTCAAAAAGCAAATCCTCCACCTTAGACTGCTTATGTAATCCTTGAACGAATTATAACTCATTTATCTTTGATTACAATTATTAATTATGTAAAAGTTCTGTCTGGTTTAATAATAACAAGTTTTGACTAAGGTAAAATTATTTATGTATTTTATCATTCATTAACTTAACCGAAATAGCTAAAAAAAATTTTCTATAATTTATAAATGTGCTGATTTTATTGTAAAAAAAATGAAATATTTGTTTATCATTGACTAAAAATTAATTTTATTAAATTATTACATTATTTTCACTTGGCCAACAAAGTTCCAGATTAATATTACTGTTGGCTCTAAGAAAATTATTTTATACTAGTCGCAAAGCCCGCCTTCGGCGGGCTTTCCGCCTAGCCAGGGGGCTGCGCCCCTGGACCCCTTGCTCGCCTTCGGCGAGCAAGTTTATTCCCAATTTGGGATATTTCTTGTTGCAATGCAAGTGTTAAGATGTTAAGGAAGGATCTTATATTCAAGCGAGGCGAGGGTACCGATTGGGAACAGCACAAAAGGGTCTGTTTATGACTGTTTAAAGGGTCAGTCACCTGCTTCCTCTCTTCGTTTTTCAACTGCTGCGTAGCCCCCACCCCCAGCCCATAGTCAGGTAGGAAGCTGGTTCACAGAGCATAAAGGACGCTCTCTAATTTCTAGCCAACTTGTTGATTTTGTGTTCCCATATTGAAGAAATTTGATTATAATTAATTTTCCAAAATATTTAAGAGATTCAGATTATTACTACGTTACTCCCAGAGCCATGTATTATAGGTGTACTTAATTTCAAATGGATTCATTGAAAATTGTGGATTTCTATAGAACATATACATACATATTTACATACATACATGCATTTTTCCCATTTCATTTTTATATATATAGATAATTCGCATATGTCCGTCTGTCTGTCACGATCTATTTGGGCGACTTCCCGTTGGAATGTCGAATCCTAATTTTATATGCTTAAAGAGGACCTTCTATGGATTACAGTAAAATTATTTTTTGCCCTCGGGGTTGGAGTAGAGGTTAGCGTGCTAACCTCGTATACCAAACGTCGCGGGTTCGGACCCCAGGCAGTCCGATGATTTTATTTAAGCCATTTGGATACCAAATGACTTAAATAAGAATGCCTGGACCCTAAATTATATATATTCATAACGGTTATCGTCAAAAGTCTTAAATGGCCTAAGTTGCCGAAAAGACTGTATGAATGTGTGTGTAATTGTGAGTGTGAATGAGAAAATAGTGTGAATGTTTTTTTTTCAAAAAAAAAAAAAATTATTTTTTTCCCTAAATTCTTATAACTTTTCGAGTTATTAATTGATTAAGTTACGTTTCCCATAGGAAATGTATGAAGATATTAGAAATGAAAAGAAATTTATTTATTCTTTGCAATATTAGTGAATGTTTATGAAAAATTTTTTTATTTATTTTTAATAATTTTAAATAAAATAATATCCTAAGAGAGAGTAAGCGTAATAGACTAATAATATTTTTAATATTAGTAGGCTATATATTTAATTATATTTCTTTTAAAATAGGACCTCAAAGTATTATTTGCAATTGTCAGTGTAGTGATGTTAGAAATGAAAAAAAAACATTCACGTATTCTTTGCAATGTCAGTGAATACTAATGAAATCTCTTATTCTCATATAAAAACAACCTGAAGAAGGAGTCGTTTGAAGTCCGAAACGTTGACTCATAGCGGGAGGGGATAATCAAAATAAATTGGACTCCAGACTTTTACACCCTTCTCAATAATATCCACCAGGCTGTCCCTTATTTTCATATATAAATAAAACACTGTTATTTGTAAACAAGTGTCTACGGTTGAAATTTTTAAAATTATAATTATACAAATTAAAACCCTGGGGTGACTAACAGCACATCATATGGCTTACATCAGATTGTTTTGTGGCGACATATTTTTTTCTTTATAATAGTATATTGGCATTCAAGGGGGGATCTATCTCTCTTTTGGCCAAGAGAGTTAAATAAAAAATATGAGAATTTTTTTTTTTATTTTCGTTTCTCAATTATTCATTTGACCTTTATTATCTTTTTCGACATCTGACGCCTCTCTTGATTAATTTTTAGTCAAGATTTATCGCCAAGGACAGGAATCTCAGAGTCCTATAAGAAGTGATACTTCTACCTCTTAACTAAAAATTAGTTGTTGTTTTTTTTATTATATTTTAATTTTTATATTTAATTCTTTTCAATTTTTTGTTTTCAAGCATCTGAGTTAATAAATATTAATTATATGTTTTTATTATTAATTATTTTGGAAAGGAGCAAAGGGATAAGTTTTATTTTTACTTTCTTAAATTTTTTTTTAATCATTATTATCTTTAACTTTTCTTGATTTTTTTTTTCTCCTCAGGTGAATATGTGAAAAATTTTGAAATTTCGGGTTTAAAATTAGCATTTGTTCGATTGATTTTGTGACGAAAGTGCAACTTGATAGATTTGGTTAGAAGCTTATCCTTTTTTTTTTCTTCATTGTTTTATGTTCCCCCAATATTTTTGAACTGGCTTTTTGATTTTGTTTTTCCTTCAGTTGGAGGTTAAAGTTTCTTGTCTTTTGATTTATTTTTATTTTTATTTTCATCACTTTTGTTTTCTGAAGCTGTTTTCAAGGGTTCATCGCACAATGGCTTGGGGATGTATTTGACTGCCTGTTTATAGAATTCCAAAATCGGTTTACATTGTTCTAAGGATTTGTTTAAATTTAAATTTTCTTTATCTTCTATTCCTTTCAAGATTGCAGGGTCGAGGCATAGTTTTGAGATATTGTCGAAGTCTTCTGATGTAAATTTTGGAATGTGATTGACTGCAAATGGAGGAGGTTTCATAGCCTCAAAAACAGGACCACATTCTTTAAAGCGTTCATTTAAATACGCAATTATTATAGGGTTCAATCCAAAATAGTATTCTTCTTCACTTTCTGTCTTCTTTGTTGTTGTTTGCTTCCTTTCCATTTTTGATATAAAATTTTCTTCACCTGACGATGATATCAAACTCAAAAATGCTTCTGTTAAATTTTTTAAATCAAATCTTATTTAAACATTCGATTTCCCCTCTTATCCCTACTTAAATAAATTTCTATGCCTTTAAATAAATTCTTTTATTAAAAAAAAGAACTTTTATAATTATTTTTCTTTGAAAGAATTAAAAAAAAAAAGTGTTAGTATTATTTTAAACAAATTTAAAGATGTTTAGTTTAGATATTAAAAAAAAATAAATTTACAGTGGTAAGCAAATTTAAGACTTCCCTTGTCAGCATGGGCATACCCAGCGAGGGGCAGGGGAGCAGCTGCCCCCCCCCCCCTAGAAGCAACAAAAAAAAATTAAATGTTTATAAAGTGATGAAACGAAACAAAATTGGTGGATGGCGACGGGGAATGATTCTTTTTGTTAGGACTCGAGGGTTTTTAGGCGTTTAATTCGGAGGCTTTACCCATCTATATAAAAAATAGCTATGTCACAATCTGGACGACCATGATCTGCCCCCATGCCCCCCCCCCCCCCTAGATTTGATGCTGGGTACGCTCATGCTTGTCAGCAATAATAAGCAAATCGTTAGGACAACCTGCTCAAGTAAACATTTCATATTTTTTCCATTCGACTTTTTTTTAGCTTTTTTCTTTTAAAAATGTTTACTTAAACCCCCCTCTCAAAAATCAAATCCTCCACCTTAGACTGCTTATGTAATCGTTGAACGAATTATAACTCATTTATCTTTGATTACAATTATTAATTATGTAAAAGTTCTGTCTAGTTTAATAATCACAAGTTTTGACTAAGGTAAAATTATTTATGTATTTTTATCATTCATTAACTTAACCGAAATAGCTAAAAAAAAATTTCTATAATTTATAAATGTGCTGATTTTATTATAAAAAAAATGAAATATTTGTTTATCATTGACTAAAAATTAATTTTATTAAATTATTACATTATTTTCACTTGGCCAAAAAAGTTCCAGATTAATATTACTGTTGGCTCTAAGAAAATTATTTTATATAATTCGCATATGTCCGTCTGTCTGTCACGATCTATTTGGGCGACTTCCCGTTGGAATATTCAAACCAAATTTTATATGCTTAAAGAGGACCTTCTATGGATTACAGTAAAATTATTTTATTCCCAAAATTCTTATAACTTTTCGAGTTATTAATTGATTAAGTTACGTCTCCTATAGGAAATGTATGAAGATAGTAGAAATGAAAAGAAATTTATGTATTCTTTGCAATATTAGTGAATGTTTATGAAAAATTTTTTTATTTATTTTTAATAATTTAAAATATAAGTAAGAGAAATAGACTAATAATATTTTTAATATTAATAGGCTATATATTTAATTTTATTTCTTTTAAAATAGGACCTCAAAGTATTATTTGCAATTGTCAGTGTAGTGATGTTAGAAATGAAAAAAACATTCACGTATTCTTTGCAATGTCAGTGAATACTAATGAAATCTCTTATTCTCATATAAAAACAATATTTCAATAATTAATAGCTAATATTAAATCTTATTATTTAGTTTATATATTTAAACGAAATTTAATTAAATGGGGACAACTACTAATCATATCCCGAGACTCCGCCAGCTAGTAATGTATTAAATCTTAAGTTTTTCTTAAGATGGAGATTTAAATGCACTCAAAAAATTTTTATAAATAAATATAATAATTTAAAAAAACGTTATTGATTTTTTGTGTCTTTGATTACTCGTTAATGACCTAATTGTTTTGTTTTTTTTTAATCATTTTTTTAGCTATTCAAATCAAAACTAATTTTTTTTAAGCAAAATGGCCCGTCCATGCTGTTGAAGGCGCTAAGCTAAGTATAAGCATTAAGCGCCATATCCAGTAAAGAGATGGGACACGATGCAAAAAGTGCTGGACAATCCTCGAACCGGTGACCCTGTCTGTAGGCCCAATCATATATCCGGTGTTCCGGAGGCTCCGTCACCAGAAGCCGCTCCATTGGCATTCTAAAAAAAAAAAAAAACACACTAACGAAACCAGAGTATTGTTCTTAAACTCTCAAGAATAGTAAGGGTGGACGTTTCAAAGTGCAAATTTAAATTTTCTGCTTATGGCTTATAATTTTTTTTTTTGGAACGAAGTTCTTTTATGCGGCTTACAGTAGGGTGAATTGGCAGAAAACGTCACGTAATAAAAAGCAACAGTAACAAAAATGCGTTACAGCGCCCGAGCAGCGGCGGAGGAAGGCGAGGCTAGCCGAAGCCTTGGCGAGGCCACGCCTACCCCCTACCAATTCTATCTCTTTCTATATTATTTAAAAAAGAAAATAATTATTTATTTTTAAAACAAATAATTATTTTCTTTTTTTAAATAATATTTAAATTCAATTATATTTGGAGTTAAAGAAAAGGCGTGAGGAACTTCGTTCCTGGCGGGGGTCCCACGACCCCATACGTTTGCTTTTTTTATATAAATTTGAGCAGATTCTAAAGAGGTGGCAACGTGATCTTAAATAACTTTTCCCGGCTTAATAATTTTACTTGTAAATCGGTCATTCGACTATAAAATTCCTCTTTAACTCATCGGTCCATTCTAGAATTTATTCTAGAAGCTTTCAATTTAGCTACCCCAAACCTATAAAGCCATGTATGTTTTTAAGTGTTTTAGATAATAATTAGATTTTAAACTTTCAAATTAGGAATTTAGAATAATATAGTACTAGAGCCTGCAGAGGTAATTGTCAAAATAAGCAGAAATGTTTAGATTTGCCTCTTGTGAGAGGGCTGTCAAATTTTGATTCTAGTTTAATCTTGGAAGCTAAAATACGTCGTATCAATTCTTTACGAATTCAAGTGCCTCGATTATTTATAATAATAATAATAATAATAATAATAATATTACTATTTAATAAATACAGTTTATAAAATTCATTTAAAAATCATTTCAATAAAAATGTTTATATAAAATATTATTTCTTGAAAATTAGTTTCAAAATTTATTATTATTAACTAATATTTAAATAGTTTTATGTAAATATTTACATACTCTTGAATATTTTTAAATCATTAAAATTATTATATTGATAAATCTAAATAGTAATTAATTTTGTATATGGTAGTAGATAAAGATTATATATATAATGTAGTTTCACATAATATGAATATTGTAATTTTAAAAATTTTTTTTAAAAAGTCTACAACGAAAAAAAAATAAAAATTTTGAACTATAAAATTTTAGCATTCAAAGTTAAAAATATATGTGAAAGAATTTGAATTTATTAGATTATTATTATTATTATCAGCAATCAAGAATTTAAAAAAATTTGGATATAAAATTATATTTTTTAAAAAGGTACATAATCAAAATGGTCTTTCATTTCTCTGAACTATTTGCTCAAAGAAGCATGAAGTGAAATTTTCACCGTTCGCATTATTAATATATTATAATAATAAATTATGTGTTTTATTGAAAATACTCTATTTTTTTTTTAATATGTTTAAATTTCTCACATTTGTTTGTTTTTGTAATTTATTTAATAATGATAATTTAATAAGAGATTTAAAAATAAATTAGGTGTTCTTACGTGAAGAGAACTCGCAACATTTCATGGACAATTGTACCACGGGACGGCAGTAACCTTTGCGCAGCTTCACAAAGGGCCCGAAGCACGCAGTTCCTGCCATCAACACCCACCCTAAAGAAGAAATAATCAAGTATTAAAAAATTTTAATGAAGAAATATTTTTCAATATATTATCTACTAATATAAAAGATACGCTTACGAATTCAAGATAATTTCTATTTTATTGTAAAGGTCTCGTCGATGGCGACGAAGGAGCAAAGGAGAGGGTCCTATTCCATTTCCAAAAGGGCTTCCTTTGAAACTCTTCGTGTCATTAGGCAAATCATACGAAACACCCCAATTCAACCCAAACGTGAAGATATCAGTAGTCGGAATCAACACCTGGAAAGAATGAAAATTATTTAAAAGGGAAGGCTGGTTTCATGGGGGGGGGGGGGATCTTCGCTCAGATTCCTAAATATTTTTTATACTATTTTACGGCCTTTTGCTTCACCTCTAATTAACTAATTATCCCTTGGATAAGATTGCCTATGACTTTCAGGTCCTTCACATCTATTTATGTTTGTCATATGATATTACATTCTTTTTGATTTAATCAGGTAGAAACAGTTAGTCGAATTTCTTAACGTTTTTAATTTAAAATTAAAGAAAATGAAATAATGCTACTACTATTAGATGCTACTAGCATCTATTAATATTATACTAATGAAATTAAAATTTCATTGACATGAAAATATCTCAAAAAACTGCATGCCATCTAGCAAGCACGATTGGAACTGCGTCACAATTCTAGACGCCTGCTAGGGCTGCAACCTATCAAGAGAGGTGAAATGGCGATTTTAACAAATATTAACTTGGCAGAGCTTTGTTTGAAAAAAGATGGAATATTTTTCAATCAACGCTCAAATAGACTGTAAATAAGCCAGTTAATATATAATCGTTAAGTTTGTGAGTATGTATTTGATTGGGCAAAAAAAAGCCCTCCTGAGTCGAACCAGAACCTCCACGCTTTTGTGGCGTGTGGACTCCAGGAGACGCGATTTTTGCCCAATCAAACACAAACTCATCTCGCAAATTTGCTATCTTAAATATATGGACTGGCTTATTTACAGTCTATTTGAGCATTGATTGAAAAAAATGCCATTCTTTTCAAACAAAGCTCTACCTAGTTAATTAATATTTGTTAAAATAGCCATTTCATCTTGGCATCTCTTGGCAGGTTGCAGCCCTAGCAGGCGTCTAGAATTGTGATGCAGTTCCAATCGTGCTTGCTAGATGGCATAAAGTTTTTAAAGATCTTTTCCTGTCAATGAAATTTTAATATCATTAGTATAAAATTAATAGATGCTAGTAGCTTCAATAACCATGATAAAAATAAAATATTTTTTTCAAGCAAGGTCAGGGGTGTAGTGGAGCGGGAACGCGTGGGAACAGCGTTCCCACACTGGTTTCACTCATTTAAAAAAACAAATAACAAATTAAATTAAAATTATTTACGCTAGTAAATAAAATAATACTTTACAAACATTCGTATATTTAGATTTTAAAACGGGCAAGCCCCCGGAAGCACTCCCCCTCCATTGGTAAGTCATGTATTTAGCGTTCCCACACTGAAAATTTTGCCACTACACCACTGATTCAAGTGGCTGTATATAGAATTATTTGTAATAATTGCAGCCAAAAGAAAAGAGCCTCTATTATTAAATAATCTCTTTAATCCGTCATAGACTCTGTCATCATCAGTGTACATAAGTTTTAAATAGACATATATTAAACATTAATTGTCTTGAGTAAATAATACAATTGATTGATATTACCAATGTAATATCAGACAACGTTAAATACCATCAAGTGTCGGATAATAGAGAAATGAGCTCATCATCATTCAGTTGTGTGCTGTGCGACCAATCACACCATATTTTTCTTTAAGTCACTCAACATTAAAACTTTAATGAAAAAAATTTACTTATTTAAATAAAAAACTTAAATAATATCTTTCTAATACGTTATATCATCGAATCTTTATCTTATCGCGCCGAGTATAAAATAGTGTCGGTTCGATCAAAGTATCTATCGTTCAAACGAGCAGATTTAGCCCCTTGGGCTGAAGGGCTTTGTGTTTGTTAAAGGGGAGATACTCCATTCAATGGGGCTTATATTTATAGGTCTAACATACTTAAAAATATTAAACTTGTTATCTATACAAGTGGAGAGCAAGATAAAAAAAAGAAACTAAGTAGCAATGCAAAAGAGCCTTTGATGAAAGATTTCATAAAATTTATCAAAATATTACTATATCGATGATTTGTTATTGGCCAAATAAGTTTATTAGTTGGCTAGAAGGTCCGGTTACTATTTACTTTCTCTTACCTATATATGTAATACGTATATAGAGAGATTGCGATTATGTCAAAAATTCGATTTCGATATTTTGATGGATATACATGTTTTTAGGTCCAGTGAGTCCAAGATAGTTGGTCCCGTTAATTGGTCTGTCTGTGCGTGTATGTGTGGATTTTAAGCATCAAGGAATTGAGAAACTGGATTGAAATTTTATATTGATGTTAGGTACCCTCCCGGAAACTCAAAATAAGCTTTTGAACAAAATCGGCCAAAAAGTACTAGTACTTATTAAAGCTTTTGTGGTTGGAAATATTATTATTAGGAGAATTTTTAATTATAGACCACATTGTTGTATTAAATATTTATTAAAAATATAAAAATACTGTACAACGTTTCAACTGCTTATTCTGCAGCCGTTATCAAGTACTGTGCACTTGCTCCAACTCAAGCGAACTAACTGTCATGTCCGTTACTTGCCTTTTTATATACAGCGACGTCAGCGCCATCTGCCGGCATTTCTGTGAAGTTAGATTCAAATTTTTCCCGCCACTTCATTTTCCACGAAGTTAGTCACACGTATCAAAGCAGTATTTATATATTTTTAATAAATATTTAATACAAAAATGTGGTCTATAATTAAAAAAATTCTCCTAATAATAAGTATTAGTACTTTACAATTGTACTTTTTCAATTTTTTTTTCGATTTTCTCAAAATCGGCTTTAACGGTTTTGATTAAAATCCATAAATAAACTATTTTTAAGATGCTCTTTAAAAGGTATATCGGTAAAATTTTTCGTGAAAATTGTTTGAAGTTCACTTTACTGATGTAGTATTTCAGATTTTACTTACCTCTATTTATGTTAATAACAATATAGAGAGAAAGTATTGGATTAATGTCAAAAATTTGATGTCGAGATTTTTATGGGTATACACGTTTTGAGGTCCTCTGGATCCAAAAAAAAGTCGTTTTCGCAACATGGTCTGTCTGTATGTCTGTGTGTGTGTGTCTGTGTTCAACTTAAAGCATGAACAAATTGAGCTACGAGGTTGAAATTTTATTATATATAAGTTAAGCGTGAATTTAGCTTTTGAATAAAATCTCCTAAAGAGTACTAGTACTTTACTGATGTACATTTTCAGTTTTTTCGATTTTCTCAAAATTTGCTTTAACGAATTTGATTAAAATTCAAAAATCAATTATTTTTTAAATCCTCTTTCAAAAGTTTATTCTCATTTTGCCCTCAAAATTGTTTGAAGCACACTTTATTCTTGTACTTCATAGGAAAGATTTTCTTATCTTGGTTGCCATGGTAACAAAATATCAATATTTTCCCATGTTTATAAATTTTACATCTTGAATTCTATCTAATACATCTATATATGTGGAAACTAAATATATGTCGAAACAAAAAAATCTGGTGTGACAAGCACACCACACAACTTTCTCTTACCTTCGGCAATCGAAAGTTGTGTGCTGTGCGACTCAGCACACCAGATTTTTTTAAATTGATTTTTTTCTTGTTTAATCCATTTCTAATCTAACTATGGAAACAAACAGGCCATGTGCACTAAATTGGGGTGGAACCCTTTACATTAGCAGCTGCCGGGTGTTTCAATCGTTAATTTACCCCCTCCACTCGACCCAAGTATTTTTTTTTTTAGAATTGATTAAAATTAAATAAATAGTTGTTTAAACTAACAAGGAAGCACAACTAAATTTGTTAAAATATTTTTGGATAAAATTTTTTATCGATTTTTCATCAAAGACTCTTTTGCCATTCTATTACTTTTTTTTTATCTTGCTCTCCACTTTTATAGAATACGCTTAACCTTCGAGCTAAAAAAAATGAGTTTTTTCTCATATAATTAGTTATCTGATGTATAGGGAAAGTTTTGTTACCAACTCAATAAAGGCAATTTATAAAAATTATTAAAAATTAAAATAATTATTTAAAGCTAATTAATTTTTTAACAAAAATTTAAATAAACAAGGTTTGTGTCCCTAACCCCCTTTTACCCCTTAGTTAAGCCTGAAGTTATCTACGATCTGGGGCTCTTATTTAATCATATGTTTAGCTTAACTAGATGTGAAAAGACTCGAAAATCATAGTCAACTAGCTAGTTAGTTAATTAGAAGTGAAGCAACCGGCCCTAACAAATTTATTTTAATCATTATTAATTTTTATTTTGAAAGTGTTATCATTAGTAAAATAATTTGATTTTCGGTTTAACTGTGGTACCTGAAGAAGGCCACGGAATGAGTGGTCGAAACGTTGTAATTTTTACAAATAAACCACAGTTAAACCGAAAATCAAATTCATTTAAATGTAAATTAATTAACCATTTATTAAAAAAAAAAAAAATTATAAACTTTAATTGTGAAGATGATTCCACTCATGTTGCTTTTATTTTTTATTTTAATTAAATAAATTTGAAGCTCAATTTTTGATATTTATTTCATCAACTCAATAGACTTTTTATCTTGGTAAAATATTTTCTACTTTATTAATTAATATCGCTCAGGGGCCCACATCTTGTGGGTACGTGGATGGCGACCACGAGCTTCCCGAGCTGAGACAGGCAGTCCTTCTGTTAATTTTAAACTGGTAACCGTTGGCTCTAGTTGAAACATTATGCTTTAATAGGAGAATTAAATTCACAAGGTTTTCTGTTTCAATAATATATTAATTTGATATTAACACTTTATACGTATTTCGACACCATATGTGTCATCTTCTGAAGCGAATTACATACTTGCTACTACCTATGTAATTAGCTTCTGAAGATGACACATATGGTGTCGAAATACGTATAAAGTGTTAATATCAAATTAATATATTATTGAAACAGAAAACCTTGTGAATTTAATTCTCCTATTAAAGTCCTGTTCTTTGTATGTCTGTTTCTTCCTTCTATATTTTCAACAGGCTTCAGACCGTGCTACTGGCCGGCCTGTTCTATTCTTTCCGGTCGCAACATGATGGAGGAAAGGAGTAAGGGCCGCCGACCCCGCACCGTGAAAATAAGGCGAGGATAGAAGAAGACTTTATTAATTAATATTACTAATTAGAGAATGAAGGGCAACAAGCCCTCAAAACATTCATTGTGACGGTCCCCCAAATGTATAATTCCGTCACAGTCTAACAAATTCATTAAAAAAATTTAGACAGGAGAAATTTTACAAACAAAATATTATAATAAAGTTTTAAATACAAGTAATCAGATTATAAAAAACAAAATATCAAATTTTTGACATGCTTTTTCTCTATATATTTCATATATGGACTATGTTATGCATTAGTGTTTCAAGCGCCATCTACCGAATTTTGAGAAAATTAACATTAAAGTTTTTTGTTTTCATTGGATTATATATAATTTTTTTTGTCAATTGTGCAAGTAACATTAAATATACATTTTTTTAGGACATATTTCATAAAAAATACTATTAATTATAGCATTTGAAACAATATTCCATGCTTACCTCAATTTTTAATTTTTTTGGCTCTTGACACACTATTGCATAACAGGGTCCATATAGAATAAGAGAAAGTAAAAATATAGAAATTATTATTACTTACCCTCGTTGTAATACACAAGGCAATCGAAAAACTGCTTCCCTCCGGGAAAACAACGTATCTTCTTTTTCGAGAGAGAATCCGAGTTGAACTCTCGCCATCTTGTATCTGTTCCTCAGATGTGAAATG
Organism: Euborellia annulipes; assembly: GCA_023213315.1. Lineage (NCBI taxonomy): Eukaryota > Metazoa > Arthropoda > Insecta > Dermaptera > Anisolabididae > Euborellia > Euborellia annulipes. The sequence continues at coordinate 62,415 of JAKCPI010027185.1, forward strand.
TATAATATATAAAAGAACAAAAAGAAAGGAAAAAAAAAGAGAAGAGGTCTCTTCGCATTTTCATCAATGCTCTGAATCATTTAACTCCGCTTGTCTAAAAGAGGAAAGAAACATACTGGAGACATTCTGGTGGGGGTATTTTTCATGTATGTTAATGAGAATGAATTCGAATTAAGGTGCTAAGTGAATTTAAGTTCACCGACCAGGTTCATTTTTTATTTACAAATTACGGTATTGTCTAACGTTGTATTTTTCTTTCTAGACTTTGAAAAATGTTTCAAATTTTTTAATCTTCTCAATTAAAGAACATGTATAAGAAAGAACGGAAATTTTTTTTGACATCACATTGAAATGCCTATCAAAAAACATTTACTAAAGTATCTCTGAAGAGATAACTAAAATTTGAGCTTAATAGGATGATTATAATTCGATTTTTAAACTAGTGGGACCCCAAAAGTTTCTTACGCCTTTTTTTCAAATTCGATTATAATTTAATATGAATATTATTTAAAAAAGAAAATAATTATTTATTTTAAAAACAAAGAATTCTTTTCTTTTTAAATAATATATAAATAGAAAGATATATAAAGGAATTTCTTTAGGGCCGGTGGGGGGGGGGGGGGTAGGCGTGGCCTCGCCAAGGCTTCGGCTAGCCTCGTCTTCCTCCACCAGCTCTGTAACGTTTTTTTGTTACGTGACGCCAATTCACCCTACTGTAAGCCGCGTAAAAGAACTTCGTTCCAAAAAAATTTGTTTCATTATTTGATTTAATCGTATTTTTTTTTTTATTATTATTATTCTTTAAACTCTTTATGGATTTAGGATAAATAAATTTTACATAAAATATTTTTCAAATGGTTTATTAATTTATTATTAATAACTGGTATAATATAAAAATAAAATTATTTTAATTCAATTCTGTTTATATTATTTTGGAGAACTTTAAGAATCAAATCAGCCAGATCGTGTATATGAAAGGGACAATTATTATACTCGGTGGAAATACAATCTTTGTAAGCTGCCAAGTAAATTTTTTCTTCTTCATCTTCTTCAACTGCGTTGGGTCCATTTTCAGATGAATATCTATAAATATAAAATACTATTTATATTTGTTCATTGACTTGTACAGTGGGCGCCACAAGTGATGTGCTCGAAAGTGGAGCCTTGACCATAGGGAACCAAATAAACATTTTTAAAATAAATAAATCATCTTTTTTTTATGGAAAATCTACTTTTATGGCTACACGTCCGACGGCTAAGCATTTGGTTGCCTAAGCTGGTTGCCTAAGCTCAAGGCTCCACTCTCAAACACATGGCATAACGAGGGCATAGCAAAAGAGGTGTAACTGGGTTTAAGGCACGAAACAAACAAGAACCCTGTCCTATCGGATTAATAAACATGTCTATAATATCATTTGAAAAATGTTATCAAAAACGATATTGCAAATGAAAAAGCGAGAAAAAATACTTTAAGTTTGTTCGTTTCACTTGCCATTGCAGTATAATTTACATATTTTGCCCTGTATTCTGTTCGTTTCATTTATTACACTCTAGCATAACTTGCATTTGGTGTGTTTGAAATTTGGGCCGGAGCATTACATGTTGATTTTGCTGAATAATTTGACCCAATTCAAAAGCTGGTGTGATTTGCGTAGAGTGATCTCAGCGCCAAAGTTTAAGTAGGTGACCACATTTAGCCGCCATTTTTTTTTTCCAATTCCCTTCGATTAAAATAATAGTAACAATAAAAAAAGGTAAGTTTTAGACTTTATTTTCATTTTTTTTTTATTGATTTACTTTATTATTATTATTTTCACTTATTTAAGGATCAACGTTATAAAGATAATAGAAACAATCCAAGACAAAGACGACAATTGAAGGTTATGTTAGGTTAGGTTATTATTTAAAAAAATTTCACACAAATTTTTATTTTTTAATTAAATAAATAACTACATAGTCTAAGTATCGAAGTGTTTTTTAGTAAGTGAAATCTAAAATTGCTATTATTTAATAAAAAAAATTACTTTTTACTCACGTAAATATTATTTTTAACCAGTCGTGTATCAAACTTCCTTTCAACGGATGATTTTCTAAATATTTGACTTCACATAAAAATCTTCGAATACACGCAGGACCATCAATTTCATAACTGTAAAAAAATATATATATATAATTTATATGCTAAAGATTAAATAAATGACTAAAGGTTAGTCACCTGAGAAGAATCGCCTCAATTTGTTGATACACATCTCTTCTCTGACGTCTATGATGTCGCCATAAGTCCCAATCAAATTGTCGATGATGGGGATCATAAATTTGTCCCTTTTCTGGAGGCCGATGCAGAATCCATTTAGGTCGATGACGGCGATGTGTATATGCCATATTAGGTAAAGGGAAAAGTAGATCAAACTCTATGAGACTATTCCACAGCATTGGATATTTGAAGATCAATGGTTTTGACATAACCAACGTTAACTGCAATTGATTTGATATTTCAAGCTAAATGGAAGTTGTTGGCTTATTAATTTATATAATTGGCTTATTAACTTATATAATTAGATTAGATTAATGAGTTGAGAACAGAGATGATGTATTAACGTCAAAATGGGCATAAGCTAAAATAAAATCCTTTTGCAACTTAACCTTGTGTTATTTATTTATCTATAATTAAATGAGAATTTAATTAAAAAACAGAGATATATTAACAAAATAAATAAGAAATCAAATTATGACAGTTTAAAGCTGTGCGCACGGCTCAATGGAGTAACTTGGAACGTCGAGGAATGATTCTGAATGCAGCATTGCTAGAATAAAAATCTATAGTAGTTGGGAATGTCCGTCCTTCATGTGAACGCACCGATCAGCCAAAGACAGCTTTCTTTTATTTACCAGTTAAAAGTGAATAACTTAAAATTATTATTATTTTCTCTTACCTATATACAGTAGAGTCCCGTTAATCCGAACTAATTGGGACCGAAGGTCGTTCGGATTATCGGGAAGTTCGGATTAACCGGAATTTAAGCTTCAATTAGTTAATTTTGATAATAAAGTCGTATTTATAACGTTGTAAACCGTGAAACTTGTCGGTGATATTAAATGATACTATATAAATATTTCATAATAATAATAAAATAAAGTTCCTTTAATGTCTAATTTTCATTTATATTCCTCTTAAAAAAAAAAAAATCGTACGCAAAAAGAGTTCGGATTAACCGGAAGTTCGGATTAGCGAGGTTCGGATTACCGGGACTCTACTGTATTTAATAATTGAGATATTTTTCAGGCTAAATTTTTTCAGCATTAATGAGGAAAAATTTTATTAAATAAAATATGGAAATGATTCTGTCACTATAATTTAATAAAAAATTTATTCCTCATCAAGGCTGCCGCATTCTCATTCAGTTGTTATATATTAATATGATTTATAAGTTAGTATATAAATTATTTCGTCTTTTTTCAGAATTTCAACTGAAATAAGATTCTTTCCGTGTATCTCGCAAAATAGTGCTCTGCTTATGTGTGCGTTAGTGTGTGTGTGTGTGTGTATTAATAAATTTAATAAAAAACTCCAAAGTGTTTTACGGTTTTTCATTTTGTATTTTTTTTTTTTTTTCTCAAAAGCAACTCTGATGATTTTGATTCAAATTTATTGATTGTTTTTTAGATGCCTTTAATGGTAATTGATCGTTTCCTGCAAAATGGTGTGAAGTTGTACATTTTTTTTTTTTTATTTTTGCGATCTTCTCATGCACTTTAAATATAATTAAAAGATGTGCGTGCTCTTCAATTTCAAAATTAAAAAAAAAAGATTAAAAGAAATGGTTGCCATGCAAACAAAAAATTAAATAATTTTACATGCTGACACAATGAGAGTAGAAAAGCATTTAAGAGTTAGAGTATTGTGATGTACTTTATTAAAATGAATAAAATATTTCTCTTACCACTAAATTGCTTCCTTTTGGAAAAATGAGATAACGTTTAGTCCGTTTATTAATTTCTAGTTTTTCGGCAAAAATAAACATAAGACAGAGATTGAAAATAAACAAAATCCTAAGCGAGCTCATCGTCAGTCCTCTATCTAGTTCACATGTACAAATGCAAATGGCTTCCAATCCAGTTAAGTCACGATGAATAATAAAAAATAAAAAACGGTAATATAATGTACAGATGTTAATTATTTCATTTCACACGTAGAAAAAAAAAAAAATTAGTTAAAGGAAACAAAGAAATTTTTAAATATTCTTTTCATATTAAAAACGAGTGTATTTGTAAATAAGTTAGTAGTTATAATGACTTGTATAATAAAAGACAAAGATGAACAAACAAACCAGATGCAAAAAGAAAAAAAATCCGGTGTGACTGGTCGCACAGCATAAAACTTTCTCTTACCTTCGGTAACTGAAAAATTACTTCAGTAACGTACTAGTACTCTGGCCAATTTTGTTCAAAAGCTTTGTTTTAGGTGCCAGCGGAGTACTACTAAATTTCAACCTCTTAGCTATAATAATTTTTAGAGATTTTGTGGCGTTTTGCCTTCGGGGCCAGAAGTAGAGTAGAAACACATTTCTCAATTAATTACTGGGGATTTAAACTTTATACCGTAGGCTCAAGTTGAAACATTATATATAGGGGAGAGGGCGGGACATTGGGACACGAGGCACATTGGGACATTCGAATTTTAGCGCTATTAAATGTAAAGTTAGATTGTACTCTTTGACCATTAGTGTGCATTAAGTACCCATTTTATTATAGAAAAATTTTAACAGCGTCAAGCTACGCCATAGCTAGTTACACGTTGCTACATCATATTTGTCCTGCGTTGTAAAAAAATCGGAAATCGTTTGAGGTCGATTATTTTCCATATGAACGTTTGAATTAAGAAAGTTGAAATATTAGAGATAAGTGTACTTGTTTATTCTTACTATTTCGGTACATGCAGATGTAATTGTTTATTTTAGCTATTTGTATAGCCTCATTTTGTTTATAAACATGATTGAGGTAGATTGGGACATCTAGCGAGAGGCACATGTGGACACTAATAAATAAGAAATTATATATAATATTTAAGATATTATATTGTGGACAGGGCCGCAGACAGACTTGACGGGCCCCTGGGCTACTTACTAATACAGCCCCCTCCCCCCCCAAAAAAAAAAAAAAATATTTTTTGTATTTATGTATTTTTTTTTCTCTTTTTTTAAGTGAATCGTTTATTTCAGAAACCACCTAAGCGACAAAATTTCAAATCATGTGTTTTTGGTGCTACTGAACAATTACTACAACAGCTAAGAGTGAACAGATAAAACTGCGTTGGCTGTTTTAATATATCTACCAGTGGCGTATTCAGGGGGGGGCAGGGGGGCCGCCCCCCCAAAGCCTTCTCTAAAACAAAAAAATACCTATTGTTTTCCCTAATGATTTTTTTTTTTAATAATTATTTTATTAACTCATAAATTCTAAAATCTAACAAAAAAAACTTATAAATAATTGAAAAAATCTCTAATATTTACGAATTTTGTATTAAAATTATTTTTTATTTCAAGAAAATTTTTTTTTTTTATTTGTTTCTTATTTATAATTAGAGACCGGACAAAAAAGCATAAAAAAATGGAAAAAAAAGTGCTTGAAAAAAGCATAAAAAACTTGAATAAAAAGTTGTTAAATAAGCATAAAAGTTGAAAAAAAGCATCTCATAAGCAATTTTTACTCATACCAATGGGCGTATACAAATTTTTTTTTTAAAGAAACTAAATTTATTCCGCCCCGCCCTGCGAAAATTTTTTTTTTGCGGAACCAAATTTTTTCACTCTGCGGAAAAAATTTTAAATATTTTTTCACACTGCGGGGTTTTTGGAAAATTTGGGGGGGGGGGGGGCGCCTCCCCTTATATACGTCCTTGGTGTATGCGTGTGTGAATGGGAAAAAAGTTTTTTAATAAAAAAAAAAAAAAAAAAAAAAAAATTATAAATATTCGTAAAATAAGTTCAAATAAGCACGAAAGGGAAAAAAAGCATAAAAACTCAAAAAAAGCATAAAAAATGCAATCTCAATGCACTTAGTATTTCCTAATTCGTATAGAAATTAAATATCTAATGGTTGCTTATAAAATTCAGCAATAATCATTTTGCTTAAAATCCGGTCTCTATTTATAATTATTATATTATCTAAAAAAAATTTCTCCACTTTAAGTTTATTGGAGAATGGGGGGGGTCCATAAAACTTTTGGGCCCCCCCCCCCCCCAAGCAGAAATCCTGGCTACACTACTGATATCTAGGGTAACAAAATTGTTTAAAATAATAAAACTGCATTATTATTTACACTTTAGATTAAAATTAGATGAAAATTTACAATGAAAATGAAAATGAAAAGGGGGGCGATAGGTGTTAGTCAGCCTCCAGAAAGGGACGATGGGCCAAAAAAAGTTGGGAACCACTGTGTTAGATTGTGCCACCTTTATTCACTAAATTATTTTTTTAGAACAAAACAAATTGCTTTTGTCCACATCTGCCTCTTCACTGTCCAAATCTACCTCACCCAAGAGGCACATTGGGACAATTTGGATTTTTTGGAAAATTGCAAAAATCTAATTCATCTATTGGTGAATAAGCGCTAAGCCTATGGCAATAGATAGTGCATTTATCAGTGTCAACAACATAACATTAAATGCTCAATAATATTGAAAGCCAAACTATACACAGCTAATTTTATTTGTACTGTCCCAATGTCCCGCCCTCTCCCCTATATATGAAAGGTAAAATACACTAGGTTATGTGTTTCTAGGTTTTTTTTTTATATTTATTAATTAAAATTAACACTTAATACGTATTTCGACATTACTGTCATCATAAGAAGTGGCTTTCTAGAATCTTTTAGAAAACCATTTTAGAAAACCACTTCTGATGATGACAGTAATGTCGAAATACGTATTAAGTGTTAATTTTAATTAATAAATATAAAAATAACCTTGAAACACATAACCTAGTGTATTTTACCTTTCATATATAAATACTGGGAGACAATATTTGGTAAATTAAGCTACAAAATTAAATTGATAAGGTAAGAATTGACTCAAAGATTTAACTAAGTAATTGTTATACCAATTTTTAAGTTGTCTCCTCAAATTCAATTTGATTTTAATTAGTACCAGTTTAATACAAATATTTATTATTTATTTTCTATTGTTTTAATAACTACTATAATATATTTCTTCAATTTTGCTATGAAATTAGCATAGAAATATATCTCAAAATTATATTATATATAGACTATTTGTTTTTAATATAAAGAATCCATCTAAACCAAAGTAGCGACAAATTCATTTGTCAAACTATTAATTAAGAAAATTTTTTCTACACATATTTTTGTTTGGAAAAAGTAATTTTATTGTTTTCCAAGTCAAGAACGTAGCCAGATGGAGAGGGGGTTCAAATTTCCTTTAAAATTCCAAAATATATAAATAAAGATATAGTGTATAAATTTTAAACACTAAATTAAATTCATTATTTGAAGTGGGGGTGAATGGCCAGGAGTGTCCAACGTCATCCCCTCTAAAAATGATTTCTTTCTGTTGTCCTAATTGATAGCTAGTAATAATTTAAATACATTTTCAACTTACCTGTAAATAACAAATGAAAGCTATTTCGATAAATATTTGAATTAATTGATTTAAAAAACAAATTTGAAAAAGATTTTATCGAGATTAAAAAGTTTTTTTTTTTTTTTTAATGTATCAAACTTCTAAGGATGTTCAGTTAAGGATACAAATAAATAATAAAAAAAAAAATTATCTTTATTATAAATAATATCACAATGTTAATCTAATGTCTTTTAAATGGTTTAAAAACAAAATCGAAAAGAGATCCAGGGCAGAGAGGGAAGGCCAAAGTGCAGTCGTCGATATTTGCATCATGAGCTTGTAAATATTCCGAAATTGTCTCATCGTCTTCTGACTCATTTTCTTTGAACGGGAAACTGTAAGATAAATATTTATTTTCCATTAGGTAAATAATAAAAACAAAAGTAAAAATTTAGTTTATGCTACTTACGAGAAAATAGCGTGGATTAGTTCATAGATGAAGTGATTAGGTTTAGATTTTTGATGATTTTTGGTCCTTTTAGCTGCTTCACATATCGCCCTTTTGACGCATTGGCGTCCGTTAAAACCGCGTGAACCTAAAAACGCTTCAATCTTTGGCAAGAGCTCTCGTCGATGGCGTCGATGCAAATGTTCTTCCCTAGCAGAAAAAAAAATTACGATTAGTTCTTTTTTTTGGAATGGGTGTATAAGGTAAATAATGACCAGTGGTCACATGCAGTCAAGAAAAAACAAAAGTAGAAGCATAAAAGGGGAACTCAACTGCGGGAACTGAGAAGATGCCTGTTGAGATTAACTTGAAAGTCTGAAGATTGTAGGTTTTGGGGAAGATAGACGCAGGGAGCTTGTTCCAATCACGGGACAAAGGAAGATTGGAATTGTCTAGTTCTGTTAGTCGTGATCTGCTTTTGGAATCTTCTCTCTTTTTCCCATATTTTATTCTTGATTTAATTTATACAGAGTGATTCAAAAAGGACTTTACAGCTTTGAAAATCCATATAAATTTATTCAGAGAACCTACGGTGGTTGTAGTGTCAATTTGCAGAGAAACGCCAAGTTTTGACTCACAAAGTTCAATAGTGCCGAATCGCACTGTCACGAACACTAGCTACAGTTGTGTTAAAGATGGCGTTAAAGAGAGTTGATGAATCAAAGTCATATAAATTTATTCAAAGAAGCTACAGGTTTAAAAGAAAACACATCAAGTTTTTTTTACCTCAAACTAAAGATGTTCTATGTGGCTTCCGTTGGTTATCCTGCACACATCCCATCGGTAGCCAATTTCTTCCCATACTCTTTAGTTTGAGGTATAAAAATTTAATGTGTTTCCCTTTAAACAACACTAAAACCAGCTATGTAGCTTTTTTGAATAAATTTATATTATTGATTCTTCAAACCAAAACACAGCACGCTCGGGTCCAGTAAAGGCAGCCATTTTTAACGCAACTGCCGTTAGTGACAGTGCGATTCGGCACTAGCGAACTATTCGAGTCAAAACTGTGTTTTGCCTACAAATTGATACTACAATCATTTCTGTAGGTTCTCTGAATAAATTGATATGAATTTTCAAAGTTGTAAAGTCCTTTTTGAAACACCCCATATTTTTTATTCCCGTGTGTTAATCCTTGTATTTATTTAAATGAGAGTGGTAATGAATAATAAATAAGAGGTGTTGTTGTTTACCTTTTGTCATTGGGATAATGAAAAGCTCTTGTGTCGTTGGGAAGTTGCCAAGCAACGCCAGCAGTCCATCCAAAGGCAAATATTGAATTTGGTACAATTAAAGGAATTGTCAAACAATAAACCAATTGAAGAGAGCTTCCTTCGGGAAAAGTAACGTATCGTCGTTGTCTAGAATGGGGAATATTTGAAGTGTCCAAGCCAGAAGTGCAACATACTGATGATAGAGAGATGCCCACCAGGGCCACAATCAAATCTAAAAAATTAATTGATTTATTAAAAAATTATCAATAAAAATAATTTTTATTTAATTATATTTTTTTAGTGTTAATTTGCTAAAATAATTATTTAAACAAAATTGGCTAAATTTTTCTAAATAAAAACCATCGACTCTAAACCTTAATTATTCCATGGTATGATAATCTTAAAAACAAAAACTACTGAGAAATTAAATATAGATTATTTGTTTCAAAGATTTGATTAATTATAAAATAAACACTTGATACGTATTTTGACAAATAATTGTCATCATTAGAATTGATTACATTCTAACAAAAAAAATTAAAAAAATTTGTTAATTTGATAAGTTGCCCTTGACCTACGACTCAGAGGTCCCAAGCAACAAGTTTAATTTCAATTGAATTTACTACCACTTGAAACAAAGAAGATGTTATTACCGAAAAGATCTTAAAGAAAAATATAAAAAATAAAAATTTAAAAATTATCCCCAAAGAAAAATATTTTAAAAAAATTTAAAAACTATCTATTATTCTTACTCTTGGTATACTAACAGGGGCGTATATAAGGGGGCCGGCGGGCCCGCCCCCCCTCCCCCGAAATTTCCCAAACACATACATATATATAGGGATATACAGACATCAGCGCAACAAATTTTTCCGCAAAGGAAAAAATGTTCCGCAAAAATTTCGTGTGAAAAAAAATTTTTCGCAGAAAAGTTTTTGAGTTCGGGCCCCCCCCCCGAAAAAAATTTCTATATACGCCCTTGTATACTAATAATAAATAAGCTTATCTTCAACAAGAACATTCTAATTTCATAATTTTTTATTGTTTAAATATCAATTTTCAAAAAAAAAAAGAAAATTTTAGAAAAATAATATAACAAAATTAAATTGGAATAAAAAATTTAAAAAAAAATTATATATAACCTATATAATAAAAATACAAATTATTTTCTTACCATAAAGGTAAAAAATGAATCCTGAATAAGAAAAAAATTTCTAAAAAATGAAATGAATTTTATTAAAAATTTTTGTATTATAAAAAGTATGAAATAATGTTTTAAGGTAAAATTCAGTATAGGCATATTAATTAATTAAAAAAAAAAACTAAAAAAAAAAAACTGAAAGTAAACTAAAAGTAATCTTATCAATTCAAATCAAATTTAATTTAAAAAAAGAAAAAAATTATAATGGAGAGAGAAAAGATTGTGAGGGTTAAAAATGAACAAGAATATTTAAAAAAGCGAGTTTTAATATTATAATATAATACACAACTAAAAAAAAAAATATCTACATACGGTTTCGCATAGTTTGTTGGCAAGTTCTCTAAGACGAATGTTCCAAGATGATAAAAATCCGTTATCGACAACCAGGAAGAATATTTAGCATTTGAATGTCAGCGATGAATCAGGGAGTCAATATTTATGTATCTAAAGCGGTACTTGACTAATTGGATTAGCGAGGGATGAAACAAACAATCACAATTAAACTCCAATTTAATTTCCGGAGTCAACTTCATTTGGACATTTTTAAATTGTTTTATACATTGAGAACTACGAAATTATCTGACTGAGCAGAATCAGTCGTGTTAGCAACAGTGCATGGAAAAACGAAGTTTGAAGGCACGGAAGGAGGGAGGGGGAGGGGGAGTTTGCGTTCTCTATCCCCTCCTTAAAAAGTATTTTGACTGTGAATGAATAAAATGAAATATTAAACATAGTATTAGAAAACGTATACTTTATATATACAGAATATTGATATACTAGCCGTGTCTCCCGCCCTCGGCGTGCCCATTATGACCAACCATTCTGAAAAGATATCATTAATTAACCATGCCATTTACTCTAAAACGTTAGAGGATATATATAAAAATATATAATGATAAATAAAAAATCTATATACTTAAATTAAAATTTTTATTAAATAATAGTTTTTGGTAACATAGAATAGGAAAACAATATATATTAGGAACCGACCGAATATTCGGTTTCGGTTACGGTTTCGGCCAGTTTCGGCCAAAAATCATGGTTTCGGCCGTAGTTTCGGTTTCGGCCAAAAAGTAGCCGAACCTTTCGGCCGGCCGAAACCAGAGTCTGAAAAAATGGGATGAGACTCGCATGCAAAAAAAAAAAAGGTCAAATAATTTGCATTTGAGGGAGAAAAAAATTTAGTCTCCCTAAAAAAAAAGGTAAAATGATTTTCACCGAAGGGAAAAAAATTATTCAAAAAAAAAAAAAAAGATAAAATGAAAAAAATTTTTTATAGAAAATACAAGTTTCGGTTTCGGTTACGGTTTCGGCCGAAACTAAGGTTGAGGCCGAATATTCGGTTTCGGTTTCGGCTGAAAATCTTGTTTCGGTCGGACCCTAATATATATATATATATATATATATATCTTTTTTAGAATTTTAAAAAATGTATAATTTATTAATTGATAAAATCAATATTTAGAGACGAATTTTTCTTTTTTTTTGAATTTCGATTTTTCATTCATTCATTTGAGGTTCACTATTCCCAAAATAAGAAAAATCGCTTAAGGAAAAGGGGCAGCCGAGCGAAGCACATCCACAATCTTCGAAGGGCCGATCTCTGCAAATAAATAATATATCAATAATAATTTTATTTACAAAACAATTTTTTTAGTTTCAAAACGTATAGGGTTGATGCATAATTTTTCGGATATTTATTTTTACCCTTCTGGCATTTAGGTATAGTAGAAATCATACATTGTAATTTATTCCTTTTCAGGCTTGATGTCTCAAATAGAAGAGAGGGGGACTATAGGAAAGCTAGGGCATTTGGCGTCTCAGTTCAACTAAATATGACAAAAATATTTTACTTACGCGAATAAAATTTGGATGACTTTAGAAAAGAAGACTTCTTGAGTGCTGCGTTCAAACGCCTCGCATCTAAGTTTCGCGATGCACGATTCGATATCAACGCCTAAACTAAGAAAAGATAATCATTAGCGTGGAATATTTATTTATCAAATCACTCAACTTCTCTTTGACTTACTTTTGAAAAGCCCCGCCTAATTGTTGAAGGACATCCCTTCGATGGATAGGTCGACGAATCGGCTCATCAGGTAGAGGCCAATTAGCTCTAAATCCAAATGCGTAGGCGAAAATATTCGTAATCTTATCACTTTGAACATTTTCTTTGACATTTAATCGCACCTAAGATAGATTCAAGAATTATTATAGGTAATAATAATAAAGCGGCAGACGTAATAATATATACCAAGGGCATAGGCTTACCAAAGAGGGCCCAGATAGCACAGTACGTCTTATGTACGTACATAAGACGAATTGTGCGTCTTATGTACGTACATAAGACGTACTGTGCTATCTGGGGGAGGGATTCATCCCTCCATTAGGGTGGTCCAAGCTTATATGGCAAAAAAAAAATTTCAAAAATAAGTTCTGCCACCCCTTTGTATTGTTACACCTACAATTCCTATTTTGTATTCAAAATTTCAGCCCCCTATCTTATATACAAGGGGGCACTAATTAACTTTGAAAATTTTATGAAAAATCCTTACAAAGAACTTGTCACGATATTAAGTGAAACACGTAAGCTATACATCAAAAGTAAGTTTTTTTTTTAATTGTTGTTGCGAAACTAGACAAGAATATTAAATATTTTTTAAATTTATTTAACGAAACTGCCCTGTAACAAGAGAAAAACAAAACAAAACAAGATCAAGCATTTTTCAGAAAAATTCCAAAAACAACACTTAATTGAGCATCCTCTCAGTGGAGTAGCGAGCTTAATGGGGCACAATACCTTTTTAGCGCCCCCCCTCCCATTCGAAAACCATATAATACAAAATGATTATATTACACTAGCACTAAATTTAAAATATATTTCCCAGATATCAATTATAAAAAAAATAAAAATTATCCAGCAATTTTTTGTTTTGCGGACCATTTGGCGCCCCTTTATGAGTAGCGCCGGGGGCATGATGACCCCCCTTGCCCCCCCCCCTCGTTACGCCACTGAGTAAGAAGAGGTTCCTCCAAAGCTAGCCATCTGACGATATTACTATGGATACTAGTTACAAATTTATAGGGGGGCCAAACTGAAAAACAAAAAATAAATTTTTTTGGACCACCCTAACCTCCATCCATGATAAATTATGTATTTAAAAAAAAATATAATAATATAAAAATATTATTCAAATGAGAATTAAGCAAAAAATACATTTTAATTTTTTACTTTCTCGTACCCTATATATGAAATATATAGAGAGAGAAAGTATTGGTTTCATGTCAAAAATTCGATGTCGAGATTTTGATGGATCTTCACGTTTTGAGGTCCCCTGAATCCAAAAAAGTGGTTTTCGCGACATGGTCTGTCTGTCTGTCTGTCTGTCTGTCTGTCTGTCTGTCTGTCTGTCTGTCTGTGTGTGTGTGTGTGTGTGTTCAATTTTAAGCATGAAGGAATTGAGCTAGGAGGCTGAAATTTTATATTTAAGTTAAACACCCCCCGGGACCGACAAAATAAGCTTTTAATCAAAATCGGCCAAAAAGTACTAGTACTTTACTGATGTACTTTTTCAGTTTTTTTCGATTTTCTCAAAATTCGCTCTAACGATTTTGATTAAAATTCAAAAATCAATTATTTTTTAGATGCTCTTTCAAATGTATATTCTCGTTTTGCCCTCAAAATTGTTTGAAGCACACTTTACTCTTGTGCTTCATAGGAAAGATAGGAGAAATAAATGGTTGCCATGGTAACCGAATTTAAATCTTTTTCTTTTTATTAGATTAAAAATCAATTATTATTTAAACGCCCATTTTTTTTTTTCGGAGAAAACATATCTCTCTCTCTCACAAAACTATCTTCTCTCTTTCTACGCGTTTTAAATTTTTCTACCTTATCTTCGCATTTGACCAATGTTAATTTCCTATAGGGATTTGTATGTTAATTTCGATTCAAAAGGGGGTCCCCTTTGGAACTTTTTACGCATTTAAAATTTTTTTTTCCAATTCTTATGAAATTTTGTATTTATTTACGAATCTATATTGTGTATAAAATGTCCAAATATGAGATTAAAATTTTGAAAAATAACCATAGTTTATTTCAAGCAATCAACATTTAAAATGCAAGTTTGAAACTAAGGTGCTATGGAAAACTAAATATATCTCGACACAAAAAATCTGGTGTGACCAGCACAGTGCACAACTTTCTCTTACCGAAGGGTAAGAGAAAGTTGTGTGCTGTGGCCAGTCACACCAGATTTTAATATATATTTTACTTTAATTAAATTTACATTTAACTATAGATAAATAAATAACATAAGGTTAAGTTTCAAAACGATTTTATTTTAGCCTTTTGTGTTATTTATTTAACTGGTATATATAATTAGATGATAATTTAATTAAATTTAAGAATGTTTCCAACGTGTGCCAACCGATAATTTGACTTAATAAATTGTCTAATTTAGGAAGAAAGGGGCCCCCTATCAAAAATTCCAAGGTATGTAGGGAAGACTCTCGGCGGCCCTACAGTGAAAATTAGATCAAATCTGGCTGAACTGTAGCTAATAAAGCGAAATAACTAATAATAATATTAAAGTATTTTGTACTGACTATATGTAAATAAATATTTTTTTCTATTTATTATAGGAACCGACCGAATAAAAAAGGTAAAATAATAATTATTTTTTAAAGGAAATACAAGTTTCGGTTTCGGCCGAAACTAAGATTGAGGCCGAATATTCGGTTTTCGGTTTCGGCTGAAAATCTTGTTTCGGTCTGACCCTAATTTATTATTAGAAAATATTTTTTTTAAAAGAATTATACTAAAAAAAATAGTTTTTGTTTTGTAACTTTTATCAATAAAACTACGAAACCAACATTTAAGTATGAGACCTAACAAAAAATTTCCTATATTCTGTTTTTTTTATTTTTGATTAAAAAAAAAAAAAAATTTCAATTCAGAATTAATTGAATAATTTTAAACTTACAAAAAATTTCGCTCCTTTGGGGAAAATCAGTCGCACAGGTACAGTTGAGTGTGACAAAGAAATAAATTGAGAGACGAGTACCCAACTGATGATGTAAAAGAATGACATGACAGCTTCAGCTTGCAGGAGAAAATATCCGAACGATCTGTTTGGTTTCGTTGTATAATTATTTTCACGCTCGTGGCTAAGTTGTTTGTTTGAGGTCCCGAGGTTCATCAATTATTCACTGCTAATGCTTCATTAAAAAAGAAAAAAAAAAATAGAGGAGGAAGGAGAAGAAACGGGATCAGAACAAATCTACTCGACTTTCTTACTCACACAGTAGACTAATTAGCGAATATTTGAAAAAAAAATTCATTTATTGGCTTCCATCTTTGTAAAAAGATTTTTAAAATAATACATATAATATTTTCTTATTATTACTATAAACACATTGTTCTTTATTCTTATTAAATTAAGATTAGTAATTCAATTTTTGCTTCAAATATTTGTTCAGCTTAAAAAGGGCCGGGCAAAATACTCAAAAACCAGTATTTGAAATAAAAAATACTTTAAAAAAAGTATTTAAAATAAAAATACTTTAAAAAAAGTATTTAAAATAAAAATACTTTAAAAAAAGTATTTGGAATACAAAATACTTGAAACTCAGATATTTAAAATATAAAATACAAAAAAATTGGTGTATTTAAAATACAAAATATTTAGATTCATGGGCGTATCCAGAGAGGGGCAGCTGCATCTTTAAAAACTTAAAATTAAAAAAAATATAAATAAAAAACTTAAAAATCGCGCCATCTGTAAGAAGATGAAAACTACGAGTGACGCCATCGTCTATCTCCGGTTAGGTTGTTGCATTTAATAAAATAATAAAATGGATAATTATTGTAGAAAAGTTGCCCCTCCCCAACTTTCGTTTTGAGCTGGAAACGCCCATGCTTAGATTCAAAATCAAAATACAATGGCAGACATTTTTACAAATAGCCTGTCGCCAGTAAATTCTTGGGACTTTTTCTTCTGTCTTACTCCAGCGATGTGGGGTCGGTGGACCTCTCTTTTTCCCTCCAACCCTATCATGCGTTTTTACGACCGAAAAGGATAGAACAGGCCGACCCGTCGCAAGGTCTGAAGCCTGTTGAAAAAAGGAAGGAAGAGACAGACATACAAAGAACAGAAAGACTCCTCCCTCCAGCTCGGGCAGCTCGTGGTCGCCATCCACGTACCCACAAGATGTGGGCCCCTGAGCGAAGGACTATTTCACATCTATAAACAAGTTTATTTATGACTATTAATTATGGTAAAATTTAAAAAAAAAAAGCTGAAATATTGAACCGGTAAATATAAAAAATACTCTGCTTTAAGTGTTTGAAATACAAAATACTTTGAAGTAAGGTATTTGAAATACAAAATATTTCAAATACTGTATTTATATAGTATTTGAAATAGTGCCCGGCCCTGAGAATAAAAGTTCTCAATTTCATTGAAGGGAGCATAATATATATACTTGATTTAATGGAGGGAATTTTAAAATTGAGCAAAGCCATGGATCGCATACATTTACATATATTAAACTCAATAAAGGACATTTGAATATGATAACTGTTATATAGTATTTTATAATAACTTTGTAATCAGGGCCTTAAACAGAAGAAGGCAGGGGAGAATAAATCCCAGGAGCCTTTTAACCATAAATTAAATTAAAAATAATTAAATATTTTCAATAAATTTCTAGAACTCTAAATAAATGATTCAATTGTCAGTAGTTTCTTCCAGGTGTAAGCAGGATGGAGTGCTGGAGTAGGAATTGAAAACCTGGAAGAAACTACTGACAATTGAATCAATATACCAACAGGTGTCACCTCAATAAACTATATATCTAAATAAATGTTTTCATTAAAATTAAATTTCTTAAATTTTCCCATGCACTTTAATCTTTAATTGGTTAATGAAAAAAAATCCCTTTGAAATTGATATACTGTATTTGAACAAATTTAGACTGGTAACCGTAGGCTCTAGTTGAAACATTGTAATATTTTAAAAGAAGATAAATTATAACTCTTTGTTAAATTGTTTCAAAATTAATATAGCCAAGACTCTCGGCGGCCCTGCTTGTAATAAATTTAAATATATTATTATACAATAAATCATAAAAAATTCTAAAGTTAATTTAAATTTAAACATGGATTCTGAATAGGATAGAATAATGAAAATAATTGTAATTAAAGAATTTTGATATTTAAAAAATAAAATATACTGCAACTCAAAGCAAGAGGAATAAATAATTTTTTATATTTAATTGAAGAAGAAATTTTGAGAGGCATGTGGCCTGAACCAAGAGTATATATTTTCGGATATAAGGAAAATATGGAAAAACATTTACGTATATAAAATTTATAATATAAAATTGTTTATAAAATATTTTAGTATTAAAAATAGAGTCAAAGAAAAAGTAATTTTTTTTTTTTATAAATCTTCCAACGGTTTCTTCCAAAAATTATTTCCTCTCTCCCCTGTCGTAATTTTAAAAATCTCGATATCGAATTTTTGACATGATCGCAATACTTTCTCTCTATATATTGTAAGAGGAAGTAAAAATTTATGACTTAAGTCAAATTACCCCAAAATATCTTAGTATTTTATATATATCGGGAACTTACTTATCCTAGGGAGATCTCAAGAGCATTTAAAATTCGAGGGGGGGGGGGGTTAAAAATGACAAAATCACTATTTTCTCAGTATCCCCTGGACCAAATATTTTTAGATTTAGTGCTAAGTAGTAGAAATTTTTTCAAGTCTTCCTTCATTTCATATTTATCCATTAAAGGGAAATCATAAGTCCAACCCTTCATTATAAATATAATATGAAATTAATAATACATATATAGTAATGCTTAAAAATATTAATTAATATTTATTAACTCAGATTGAAAAATTCTTGGTTCGATCCTTGGCTGAAGAAATTTTTTTTCAAGTCAATAAATCTCTAGTCTATAATATAGAATAAATATTTAGTAATTTATTTAAAGCGTTGCACTCGTCAGAAATTTTGCACTTGTTCCTGAGACCTTTAAAATAAGCTTTCCAATATATTCGAGGCAAGAGTTCCTGAGAGTCCGAATCGAATCCCGGGCTAAAATTAAAAAAAAAATAAATTAAAAGCTGTCTTATGTTAGAAAGTTGTATTGATAAAAGTCACAATTACTTATGTCAGACCTATCAGTTTCCCCGGATATTTGATAATATGTTATTATAATAGAAAATAATAAATTTATTTTTTAAATTTAGATTTCATAAACTTCTAAAAAATTCATTAATTACTCTCCCTTACGTGAGGGTGGCGTAGAGGAGTTCGCCGATCAGTCCTAAATTATCCAATGATACTTGTCCAGAGGCGACTTTGCAAATTAATAGTGCCAAGCACTTTTTCCCTTCTAAGACTCGTGCCAACGTCTCATAAAGGGCTGGTCGACCCGCCACTGAATGAACTGCTTTTATTTTCAACGAGTCATAATCAATTGATCCTAAAAAGATTTTTTTTAATTAGTAAAATTTATATTTTTATTTCTTTAAATAAAGTTAGAAATTTTAAAGAAAAAGGCTAGGCGGCAAGAGATGGCGTTAGTTTTTCCCATAGGAATACAAGGGATTTATTTCATTTCATTTGAAAGATTCTATCTAATTAATTAAGGGTAAAAAATTAATTATTTCTTAACACAATGATTACTAATTTAATTATCTATAAGATATAGAGCGAATTTTTAAAAAAATATTTTTTATTTAATGAGATTAATCTAAAAAAAAAAATTTATTTTTTCGAAAATCAAAAAAAGGGCTTCTATAAGTTGTAGATATTTTAAATAGCTTTAATTTAAAAAAACATTTGAGGTCGATAGCTTCAAAAATGTGGCCGCTGGTATCTCCCAAAATTAGCAACTCAGAGACGCACACCTTAAGTTTCCTGATTTCTCCATTTAATTTAGAAATTTTAAATTTGGACACTTTTGTCATGATATTAGTAAAGTATGATTTATTTTTAAATAATTTTTCTTGAATAAAAGATGATTTAAAATTATTCAAAAAAAAAAAAAAAAAAAAATACACTCATGGGCGAAATTAGGGGAAGGAAGAAAAAAATGGCTTGAATTATTTTATTTTTTGATTATTTGTTTTTTTTTTTTAAGTGATTTTTGTAATTTTAAACTAATTTTGACATTAATAAAATAATTATGTTTTAAAATAATCAAAAATAAAATTTTTATCTTAAATTTAATAGCCCTCGAGCCTTGGTGTAGTGTTTAGCGTGCTGGCCATTTGGATCAAGGGTCATCCCGACTCATGCCACAATTTATTTCATTTATGTTTATATTATGTTTTCATCATAATATTAATTACAAAAAAAAGAAAATCTTAAATTTAATGTCTAAAGTGATTTAATGTTTGACTGTAATTTTTAAGGTGCGCGTCTCGGGGTGCTAATTTTGGGAGATGACAGCGGCCACAATTTTGAAGCTATCGACCTCATAATTTTTTTAAATTAAAGCTATTTAAAATATCTACAACTTATAGAAGACCCTTTTTTTGATTTTCGAAAAAAAAAATTTTTTTTTTTAGATTAATCGCATTAAATAAAAGATATTTTAAAAAAAGAAGCTCTATAAGTTGTAGATAATTAAATTAGTAATCATTGTGTTAAAGAATAATTAATTTTTTGCCTTTAATTAATTAGCTGGAAGCTCTAGAATGAAATGGAAAAAATTCCTATGGGGGAAAACTAACGCCATCTCTTGCCGCCTCGAGTAACTCGGTAGTCAATCGTGTCCTAACGGCTTTTCGAGACGCGCACCTTAAATAAATGTGAAATTTATCGAAAATTCATTATTTAAGTGACTTATTAAATTAAAGTAAAATTAAAAATATTATTTTAATAATAAAATTAATCAAGAAACCAAAAAATAAGAGTAAATTTAAATCGAATTTATTTTATTTTTTTATTTATTTATTTATTTTTTTTTTTTTTTTTGTTCTTCTAGTTTTGTTCATGAGTGTATAATAGAAAGAATTTGACTAGCAATTAGTTCATTATGAATTTTTTTTTTTTTATTCATTTAAGGTCTTTTTCGGCATCGAAGGCCATTTAGACCCCATCTCTATTTATTTCAATTGGATTAGTAGCCAATCCAATTGAAATAATTTTTGCCGTATGAGACGGGATGTGAACCCTTGACCTTTGATATCAGAAATCAATGTATCAGAAGGTACGCCCACGATAGTTTAAAAGACGGCGTGATGCTGACGTCACTGCTCTTCGCCATTTGATGTTTTTTAATTTTTTAAAAATTTTACAAATCACCGATTATCTTTTAATAGATCACTCCAAATAGAATTTTTTATCAATTTCAAAACAATAATTTAATTTTTTAACCATATAGAAAACTGTGGGTTACAGCGATTAAATTAAATTAATTCATGTACCTAGTTTAAATAATATCCAATAGAGGGCAGGAGTGGACCTAAGGTGTTCAGATGGAGACTGACTTGTCCACTGCTTAAATATTTAACCTTCATTCAGATCTTTGATATTTGGAAATTTCTCCTTTTTTGACTATTATCCTCGTTCTAAATATAATTTCACAATTAGAATTTTTAAAATACTTTATTTAGGGCACTATAGAAATTGTTATACATCCGTTCTTGGGGTCTATATGACCCCATTAGTATTTAAAGCCCTTCTATTATTATTTTATTTTTTGCTGGCCGTTTTTCCCAATGTTTATTATTCAAATAATATATAATAAAATAATATTGTGAAAAAGGTTCCTGAGCTTAAATCTAATATAATGAGAATAAAGTTTGGGGTCAATATGACCCCGACTTCTTGCGTAGGGTTAAAACGAAGACCGTACGAAGGTTAAATGAAGATTGAAACAGTTGGAATTTAGATAAAAAAAAAGACGATTTGGACATTTAGACCTATAAGAAAACAATACCTACTCATTGTGGAGTTTTCGAAATTTCTCAGGTCCCTTTTAAATATTGGCGAATTTTCATCTGGAAGGGCCCAGTTTCCTTGGACATTGAAGCCCATCACAACTGAACTATCTTCAGTGCAAGGCACTCCAAAACCAGCGACACACTGTTTACACGATAATTAAAAAAAGATTAATTAAAAAATCTAATTTAAGGAGAGATAAAAATAATTAATTTACCTTAAAAGTGCCTCCATTATAAAAGATCAAGTGACGGGCAGTTCTATGAAGATCCACACGAATAAAAAATAAAGAATAGATAAATAACGAGAGGCAGGTTGGAGAGGAACTCATTTCGAGAATGAGACTAACGGCAAGTGAAAAAAGATCAGTTCTAAAGCTCTTTAAGCTTTCCCCCTCCACTTGAAACAAACACAACCAATTTAATTACATTTACAAACACAATTTTCCAATACTATTTTTTGAGTTAATTCATTTATTTTAAAAGTAAAAAGACGCTAGTGATATGAATAATAAAAAAATAAATTTTTTTCCGGAATTTATATTTTATCAGGTGCCCTTTATTAAAAAATAATATTTGACCGTCTGTTGTAGTGGTTTAGATTTATCTCTTTTTACTTTCTCTTACCTATATGTATATGTTAATATACATATATATAGAGAGAGAAAGTATTCATGTCAAAAATTTCGATTTCGAGATTTTGAAGGATATACACGTTTTGAGGTCCCCTGAATCCAAAAAAAGTGGTTTTCGCGAAATGATCTGTCTGTGTGTGTGTGTTCAATTTAAAGCATGAAGGAATTGAACTAGGAGGTTAAAATTTTATATTTAAATTACGCACCTCCCTAGAGCGTGAAAATAAACTTTTAAACAAAATCGGTCTAAAACTACTAGTACTTTACTGATATACTTTTTCAGTTTTTTTCGATTTTCTCAAAAATCGCTCCAACGATTTTGATTAAAATTCAAAAATCAATTATTTTGTAGATGCTTTTTAAAATGTATATTCTCATTTTGCCATTGAAATCTTTTGAAGACCACTATACTCTTGTATTTCATAGGAAAGATAGGAGAAATGGTCGCCATGGTAACAAAATATAAATATTTTCCCATACTTATAAATTTTACATCTTGAATTCTAATATATCGGCGGAAACTATATTTTAAATATATGTCGACACGAAAAATCTGGTGTGACAAGCACAGAACACAACTTTCGATTACCGAAGGTAACAATGCAGTTACCCCCACTCCTTTGATTACTGACCTCTTCTGTTCTTCCGTTCGGATTTCTAAAGTTCTTTTGGTTTGACCTTTATATAACTTTTGATAGTCTTTACATTCTATCGAATATACTATATTTTTATTTCTCATTTTTGGAGTAGGATCTTTATTATTATAAAGAGGAAGGAGGTTGTTAAATGGTTTAAAAACTGCTTGGATGTTGATTTTAGCTAGAATATTTTTCATTTTTTCAGAGGCCCAACTTATATAGGGAAATTACATGTATATTTTCTCGTCCTTATCACTTAATCTTGAGGGCGATTTACTTTTAAAATTACCTAAATTTCAACTGTTTCAATCTTCATTTAATTATTTAAGCAACGGACAAGTCAATCTCCCTCTGAACACCTTAGGTCCATCCCTGCCACCTATTGGATACAGTGGCGGTCCCAGGATTTTGTCAAGGGGGGGGCCCAAATTTTTTTTTTTTAATCATTTAAGCTCTTTTTCGGCAGCGAAGGCCATTTTATATATTTATTTCAACTGGATTGGTACCCAATGGCCCAAAATTTATGATGTATGGAAGGTGAAGAAGAGGGTGGCGAAAAAACCTACTAAGCCTAATTTTTTTTTCGATCTCGTATGACAATATTTTAGTTTAACATGTTTTAAGAGACCTCTCCAAAAATGAGCTCAAAAAAAAATTTTTTAAGGGTTGAAAATTTGAAAAACTTATTTTTTCTCGTCTATAAAATTTTACCATAACGAGAAAAAAAATTGAAAAAATCGATTTTTGACGAATTTGAAATTTTTAAAATTTTGCGCGACCATTAAACATTTTTTTTTTTGAGCTCATCTTTGAAGAAGTCTTTTAAAACATGATAAAACATATTTTCCTTTCATACGAGAGTCGAAAAAAAAAAAATCTCAACAAATTTTTTTAAAAAAAAAAAAAATTTTTTTTTTTTATATATTTTTTATATATATAGGGAAATTAGTCCGTTTTTTTGCGCCATCCTAGTGAAAAGGCAGTGGCGCATACCAGAAGAGTAGTCGCTAATAGAGGTGATATTTATTTAGTTGCGGATTCAAATTAACATTAATAAAGAACTGTATTCGTTTGCAAATTTTATAATATGCTAGTCCGAAAACAAAAAGTACAATTTTGAAGATTTGGTATCCAAATGGCTTAAATAAAATCATCGAACTGGCTGGGATCCGAACCCGCGACCCTTGGAATACAAGGCTAGCACGCTAACCTAATAGTAGTTAATTAGAAGGAAATGTATCTTTATTTAGACCTAACTTACTACAACTTACATCACATAAAATCTAAATGAATAATGCCATTAAGTAAGAAGAAATATTTATACATTTAAATAACCTATTTTGTTTTGCTTTCTTTGATGCAAATACTTTGATAACTACGTTAAGATCCAGTTTTTTAGTCCGCCCGATCAAACCCGCGGGCCCCCCGC
Organism: Euborellia annulipes; assembly: GCA_023213315.1. Lineage (NCBI taxonomy): Eukaryota > Metazoa > Arthropoda > Insecta > Dermaptera > Anisolabididae > Euborellia > Euborellia annulipes. The sequence goes on from JAKCPI010027185.1 coordinate 86,587, forward strand.
ATCACGGGGTTTGGGAGATCTAAGTTACGCCACTGCCTCTATATAGTGTAGAGAAATATTTGAGCTAAAAAAAGTATATATCGTTGGCTTACAAGAAAACATGAAAAAGTCAAAAATTGATTATTTGTAAAAGAAAAAATGACCAAATATACTGAAATATCACGAATAATATTCATACCTAGGGTTAGATTACGATGATTTATTGAGGTCAGATCCGGACAGACGACTTCAGGGGAACTAGGGGGTGTGGAAAAATTTTTGAAAATTAGGCATTGAAATTTGCGTTTTTAGCTATCTTGAGACGTGAAAAATTTATAATTTTTTTGTTTAGTTTTGAAATAATAAATAAAACTTTTGAATTTTTGTCTGTCCAAAGGGGGGCCCGGGCCCCTCTGGGCCCCCCCCTGGGACCGCTAGTGATTGGATATTATTCAAACTATATAAATTAATTAAAGTAAATTGCTGTGACTACAGTTTTCTATGAAACATCAAAAATGTTCCTTAAACATATAGTAAAAGTTTTTGGGTGGATTAAATTCACAAAAAATAGTTAAAATACGGAACTGCACCAATCAACAGCCAAATTTATTAATTCCTTTTTGTAAAATATTTTTTCTTTTCTTTTTTTAAATTTATTTGGTATTTTTAGGCAATTGAGGCCATTTAGTCCCTGTCTCTATTTCTTTTAATTGATTGGCAGCCAACATATTCAATTGAAATAAATTTTTGTTTCATGAGATGGGATGCGAACCGCTGACCCCTTACCCTTAACAAATGAAGCAGAAACTTTTATTTTAATAAAATCTATTAAACTTATTGTTTTTATTCATTATATAATTTTTAGTAAGTATTGTATATAATGTATTTTCAAATAAAAAGACAAGCTGTTATTTTTTTTCTAATTTAAATATACAGTTCGTAATGAATATCAATTTCTATTTTTTTTTTCTCTGCTGGATTGAGTAACTTAACAATTGAGGTAATGACAGGGAAATTGAACGAAACAATTGTATGGGATAAATTAAGAGGAACAAATAATGTTATATACCAGAAAAAAAATCTTAAAGTTTTATAATTTTTAATTAAACACACCTTGAAAATTTTTATTTGTTAAATATTATTAAATTTAAAAAATTACTTTTATGTATAGTATTGACGTAGACTAAATATAAAAAATATACTGTGACACGACTATGCACTCGACTTTCATAACCTAAGATAAGAGAGAGTTGTGATCATTCACAGCAATTTTTTTTTTTTTGTCTCTCATGCCCGTATTTCAATTGATTGGAAGCCAATTCAATTCTCGATTCCCCGATCCTGCACAAGAATCTCGGGTTCACGGGCAAAATAATAATTAAAATATTTTTAGCACAAACATAGTTTATTTAAATAAGTAAAATAAAATCATTCAATTAATACAATGTTTGGTAATTAGAGTATTGTAATTAAATTAAATTATTTTATATTAAATTGTCGTTAACTGGGGCAGTGTTTAGTGTCCACCAACGGTACAAATCTGAGCAAAGAGGGAATTTCTCTAAACAAATTTCAATCCCCTGAGCGCCTTGAAGTTCTGCTTCACGAAGATCCTCTTCAGAGTTCGGATCCAAAGAAGGACTTGAAACAAAAAATATTAAATTAATTGATTCTAAATAAATTTCATTATTAAATACTTTACTTACGTAAGGAAAATATACAAAATACTTTCTATCAAACCAACATCTGGGCTAAGTGGAATGGCGCTGTGTGCACAGATAGCCGCTTGGAGGCATTTTCTTCCTGGTAAACCTCGATCATCCAACCATAATTCAGCAGCTTGATGGGCGTCTCGAAGAAATTCTGATCTCGTTAATAATGGACGTGGTTCTAATAGAGTCCAAGTCTGATTGCAGCTTTCTCGACGCTGTCTGGAATTTCGACCCTCCACTTCAGGATAGGAAGAAACTAGTTCGGTAGCATTAGTTGGTAATTGATATTGAGCTTGAACTCCTAAGTTTATCGCGAAAGTGTGATTGTCCACATGAATTTGTTGACCAATTCCAACTGTGAACTGAAATCAAAACGAGTTAAACATGAACCTTAATTAAATTGTTTTAGTGTCGACATATATTTATTAAATCAGCATCAAATCATTATCATTAAGCCAATGTATCTTATTATTATTCAGATCATTCAATCTTACATTTATTTAAATTATATTGGTTGCCAAGCTAATTTAAATTCATAACAACGGAGTTTAAGGGGCGAGTCTCAAAAAACCGTTATTAGCCTATTCAGAAGCTGGTTACTCTAAGCGGCAAGAGATGGCGTTAGTTCTGCCCATAGGGAAACAAGCATTTTAGTGCATTACATTTGAAAGGTTCCAGCAAATTATTTAAAGGAAAAAAATAAATTATTCTTTAACACAATGATTACTAATTTATTTATCTATAAGATATAGACCGAATTTTTTAAAAATATCTTTTATTTAATGTGATTAATTTAAAAAAAAAATTCGAAAATCAAAAAAGGGCTTCAATAAGTTGTAGATATTTTAAATAGCTTTATTTAAAAAAAATTTGAAGTCGATAGTTTCAAAATTGTGGCCGCTGGAGCCTCTCAAAATCAGCACCTCGAGAGGCGCGCCTTAAAGTTAAAATAAAAAAATTGACATTAATTTCTATAATTCACAGAAAAAATAAATGTTATAATTATCATGGGAGTTTTTAATTATAGACCACATTTTAATTATTCATTAAAAATATAAATACGGTACAATGTTTCGAATGCTTTTCTCAAGTACTGTGCGCGTACTTCGAACCTCACTTACGTGAAGTTGACTTCAAGGGACACTTATGTGAAGTCAACTTCTCACGTGAGTGAGGTTAGTTTGCTTAAGTCGCAGTAAGCGCACAGTACTTGAGAATGAATGCAGAATAAGTAGTCGAAACAGTATTTATATTTTTAATGAATAATTAATGCAAAATGTGGTCTATAATTAAAAACCCCCATAATAATAATACAAACTACAAAAGCTTTAATAAACATATTCGTGAGAAATTATAATAAACAACAAAATTTGGCATTCAGGTGCATAATATGTATAGGATAGGGGTTGTATAAATATGTATTGAGATAATTATAGACTCATATTTCATTAAGTGTTTTTAATTATACAAATTATGAATAATTACTTAAAGATAGGTTATACATTCAATATTACAATATAATATTATATAGGGCCGGCCACCTGAGATAATGTTAAATATGTAAATAATACGCTATTTATTAATTAATGTGATTTTAGATAATTTATTAATTATCAAAAATAGAGGTGTGTATAACAAAAACAATCTCCAATATTTTAATAAGATTTAAACTTTAGATCGTCTCGTTGAAACATTTTGTAAATTAAAATTAAATATACAAATAAAACACTAGGTTATTTGTTTCAAAAGTTTTATTAATTAAAAATTAGCACTTAATACGTATTTCGACAATTACTTGTCATTATCAGAAGTTTGAATGTAAGCTTCTGATGATGTCAAGTAATTGGTGAAATACATATGCCAAAATAAGACCCAGTACTTTGGATGTCATTAAATACTTCCTTCTTTGCACCTATGTTTTCTGTCCGGATAGGAATGGGAATAAAATATTGGAGATTAAAATTAAATGAAAATACTAGGTTATTTTTTTAAAATTAATACTTAATCAGGTCTATTCTCTAAAAACAGACGTTAAAATTTAAAATAGGTGTTAAAAAGTAATGTAAAACAATCAGAGTTCAAAATAGCCTCAAATAGCTAATCTGTAAAGAAAAATTTAAAGTCAAAGCGTTAACATTTAGTAAATAGTGTTAAAAATTAATGTTATATCTAGGGGTGGCTTTAATATTTTAACGTCTTGTTTAAAATAAACATGGCGTCCTTAACCTAAAAAGTAAGGTTATGATTTTGAAATAAAAGCAACATCTTAAAACTTTGTTTAGAGAATACCATTTTTTTAACGCTGATTATTTCTACATTACTTTTTAACACCCATTCGTTTATTTTAAATTTTAACGCCTGTTTTTAGAGAATAGACCTGATTAAGTATTAATTTTAAAAAAATAACCTAGTATTTTCATTTAATTTTAATCTCCAATATTTTATTCCCATTCCTATCCGGACAGAAAACATAGGTGCAAAGAAGGAAGTGTTTAATGACATCCAAAGTACTGGGTCTTATTTTGGCAATTTTATCGAAACCGGTGACTGTCATCTCCATCTTTGTATTATAATTAAATCACAGGCATATTTACAAAAAACACAAAGTATTTAAAATACATTTCGACTAAAAGCTAATAATAATATTTATTTTACAAATATTATTCTTAAAATTAAGATGATTTATAAAGTAAATTAATATGAAACTATTATCAATGAAGAGAATAATTTTATATTATTTTAATTCCATAAATTTCTCCTAAATATTTATTTTCTCTTAATAGATCTTTCATTTGATGAGCCACAAAAATAAACTTGGATGAAGTCACGACTCCGAACATGTCTCGTGCAATCCAAAATATAATTTTATAAAATTTTAAATTATTATAAAAATTGATTAAGATTGAAAAAATTACTAAAAATAATGTTCACTGTCTACTGGCTAGTTCGCTCAGTAAACAGGATTTTCTAGTCAAAATACATAAACTGGACGACCAAAAATTCAACTAAAATTATTTTATTTTAAATGCTTTTTATGAGGAAGAGGGGAAATTTTTTAATTAAATTTTAGTCAACATTCAAATAAATACAGGTGGATGTGCTATATATACTTAAGTTATATTCAATTTTTTTTTTTTTTTTTTTTATTAATTAAATAAACACCATTAATTAGTAAATTTTATATACCTGCAAAGTGGAAGGCGCTCTGAAAATGACGTAAGCACGAATTATTATGAAATACCAAGAAAGAAGCAGAAGTGAACTGCGTTGTAACCCGAACATTACTGAACTCAAGCCTAAAAGAAATTTGAATTTATTAGTCAAATACAAAGAAGAATGATTAACACTCATTATACTTGCCCGTTATACTAACGTTACAATTCATGAAAATGGTTCAATTATTCATCTAGTATGTCAAATTTTTCAATTGATTTTATTAGGTCCAATTTTACACATTTTTTCTTCTTTTTGACATGAATCCAATACTTATATATATAAAATCCAATATATATATATATATATATATATATATATATATATATATATATATTTAATTCTAATTAATTTAATTTATGTTACTCGAAAAATTATCTCAACTTATAAAAGCTTGCAGCTTTATAAATATTATGAAACCGCTATATATATATATATTAAAATGAAATTAAATATTTTTTCCAACAAAAAAATATGTAAATTAACCTGCTTCATTCTCAATGAGAGTGGAGGGGGGGGGGGAGAAAAATTGAAAAAAGAACGACGAACTGGTCGTTTGAGAGATCGAACGGCGAACGACTCGTTCTTCAAAAAGAACGATTTTGCTCATCTCTAATTTCCTGATTTAAATTTTTAGTTGATCAGCAACATGAGAAGATAATAGAGGTGGGCATTCCGTTCGCGAACGGGTCGCGAAGAACGGGTCGTCGAAGTGAACGGGAATGAACGGGTCGCGCCTTTAACCGTTCGCCGTTCACCGGTCCTCCGTTCGTTGCTTTGACCTGTCTTCGGCGACCGGCCGGTCCTCCGTTCATTTGCTTTATCCGTTCGTTTGGCGAACGGCCGTTCATCCGTTCATTTGTTTTATCCGTTCGTTTGGCGAACGGCCGTTCATCCGTTCATTTGTTTTATCCGTTCGTTTGGCGAACGGCCGGTCCTCCGTTCATTTGCTTTATCCGTTCGTTTGGCGAACGGCCGGTCCTCCGTTCATTTGTTTTATCCGTTCGTTTGGCGAACGGCCGTTCATCCGTTCGTTTGTTTTATCCGTTCGTTTGGCGAACGGGCGTTCATCCGTTCATTTGTTTTGGCCTGTCTTCGGCAAACGCCCAGTCCTCCGTTCATTTTTTTAGCTTTTCTTCCTTATTTTTTCGAGTTTGTTCGGGATTTATCGATAAAATTCGGCTGGCGGGCAATCAAAACTGACATTTTTCATTGAATTATTCATATCGTTGTTTTTTTTAAACCTTATAGATTGCTTTTTTTGGTGTTTTTGTTTAATTTTTTATCAAAATATATAGAAGTAACTATTTTTTAACCCTCAAAGATGATAAAAGGTATCGCTATGTCCAAAAAATACAAATTATTGATAATATTGATTCCATAGCACACTTGATATTAATATTTTGCCATTTGTTACAACGATGGATATGGTAATTTTTTTTTAACGAACAGTTAAAGCATTAGAAAAGCTTAGAACTTTAAAAATATTATGAAACCAAATTTTAACTTATTAAAAGGTATTAATATTTTTCATAAAACTATTCTATCTAATCGTTAATTTTTTTCTAAACATTATTTATATTCATTTTATTTCAGATTATTTTTATTAAGTCTGTGGGCTAGTAAATATCCAACTTGACATATTAAAATAAAATTAAATATTTTTTCAACACTAAAGTATGTAAATTAACCTGCTTCATGCCCCGGGCTTGCTGTAGTTGGCCCACCTTCTATACCGAACCGGCGACGGGTTCGGACCCCAGGCAGTCCGATGATTTTATTTAAGCCATTTGGATACCAAATGGTTGAAATAGAAATGCCTGGACCCCAATATAGATAGATCCATAAATAACGGTTATCGTCAAGTCTTATATAGCCAAAGTTGCCGAAAAAGACTGTGGGAATGAGAAAAAAGTGTGAATGTTAAAAAAAAAAAACCTTCGTCCTTAATGAGACGGGGGGGGGGGTCAGAGACAGTGAAAAAAGAACGATGAACGGGTCGTGGAGAACGGGTCGTTTAAGAGATCGAACGGCGAACGACCCGTTCTTCAAAAAGAACGATTTTGCCCATGTCTAGAAGATAACAAAAATTTTAGAGATAATTTATGAAAAAATTTATCTCGCATTCGCCTATTATACTAATGAAATTAAAATTTCATTGACACGAAAAAGACTTGAAAAACCGCATGCCATCTAGCAAGCACGATTGAAACTGCGTCACAGTTCTAGACGCCTGCTAGGAGTGCAACCTGCCAAGAGAGGTGAAATGGCGATTTTAACAAATATTAACTAAGTAGAGCTTTGTTTCAAAAAAGATGGAATCTACGCTCCGTCCGCCCGCCGCGAAAGTGTGGCGGGACTGGTTCGTCTCCAAGGGGACGCAATTTTTGTCCAATCAATCGCAAACTCATCTCGCAAATTCGTTATCTTAAACGATATATTGACTGGCTTATGAGCGTTTATTGAAAAAAAAATTTATTCCTTCTAGTAAATATTTTATATTTGATTGAAGGGGAAGATCTTTATTAAATCTCTGTTAAAATATTATTTTGTCTCAAGGGAGTGATCCATCTCAACCCTATAATTACATAATCTAAAACAAAATATTTAAGTGTAGCTGAAATAATTGCTATTAATGTTTATGTAAATAAATTCTCAAGTAGCTCTTTGCCCTTGTTGTAAGGAAAGCAAAAATTGTGTAAGGAGTAGGTGCTAAGAGCTTAGAGAGGTAGAAAGTTATAAGACTCTAGTGAAAGTTCAATTAAATTTGAAAAAAAAAAAAAAAAACAATAAACTTTTTATAAATATTTTACTATTAAAAATTATCATAGAAAAATAACAATTCATGAGTTTTTCAACAAAAACAATATATACAAATTAGCAAAATAAATAAATTGAGTATTGATTAATTTTTTAAAAATCTCTAAAAAAAAAAAAATTTGAACTAAAATAAATTTATTTATTTTAAGAATTTTTGACTAAATTATTTTTTGTTTAATTTTATTTTTTTAATTAATAAAATGAATGCTCTATTAACTATATCAATCAAAGTTTTCAAACTATTCGATTTAAGATTAGATTGATATTTATTCTCAGATTACTTATTTGAGGTATTTGTAAATATTCGCATACAAGTATTATCAATTGCAATAGAATTGAGACTAAAGCCCGGTAGTTAGGCAGCCCAAATGGCAGCTTGTCTGTTTAAGAAAAACCTTTTTCAAAGCAGACAATAGGCCTGAACGACTCTTTTTAACAAAAGAATAGCCATAAAAATTTCTTTTTTTAATATAAATTTCAAGATATATCGAAATAAAAATTATCTCAGAAAAAAAGTTTGGTAAGCGTGTGTCAATTGGGTTGCCTAACTATCGGGTTTTAGTCTAAGTTCTATTGCAAATAGATGGTATATTAAAAAAATGTTGGTGTACCTGATATATTCTACAAATGAACATTTAATACATCGCTTAAGCCAATAGTATAAACAAAGTTCATTCGACCCAGCCACGGGGGAGAGGGGATCCCCCTTAGCGGCTTACCTAATACTTATATATTTTTTGAGCCCTGAGTATTGATATATTTTTTTTTATTTTAATTCAAATTTTTTTCTCAGAATTTTTTATACTTATAAAATAGAATTATTCTAAATTTTTAAAGTGAAACTTTATTTTGATCGACACAAATTTTTTCGTTTCTCTATCAGCATGTCGCGTTACAAGCCGTGACGTCAAAGGCCGTGACGCTACAAGTTATGACGTCACAAGCCATGACGACAAAAATAGGAAAGTTGAAATTTAATATATATGACGAATTATAAAAAATAATTGTGAGATTTAATTTTTCAATTTTTAAACTGATAAAATATAATTTTTAAAATAATTTAAAATGATTCAAATACTAAATAAATATTTTTCTCAGTTTTTAATTTAACATACGCCAATTGATTTCCCATTATCATTCCCATTTTCCAATTATTAAATTAAGATTAAAAACGCGATATTAATTCACTTAATTGAATAATTTTCTGAAAATTTTCAGTTAAAAGCCTACGATCTGAAAAAAGTTTCACTTGCATCGTGGTTTCATAAAACCACACAATGTTTTTTTATTTTAATTAACAATTTTTTTAAATAGTCTATATTTTATAAAAGAACAAAGAATATGTTTGAAGAGGTACAAGCTATATATAGCTGATATCATCATTATCATTACTATATATTAACGTTTTCACAGAGAGTAGAAATTTGTGACAAAATCGATGAGTAGCATCGGGCAGTTACTGTAGTGGCGATTGCATTGTGGGTTGGAGGCTCTGCCGAGAACTTCAGCTTGATGGTAAACAGCATCTGGTTCGAAGGGCGATTCTTGGCTTGCAGATGGCCTACATACATTTTATGAAGATTTCATCATTGAAAATTGTATGTATACCAAAAATAACTACACTTACGTGAGGACTAAATGTATAATTTCTCCTATGATGCCTTCATGTTTGAGAGAGGCGGTGGCTGCTTCGCAAATACTTCGTAAAATACATTCTCGACCAGGAAGTCCCATCCTGAAACATAAAATCATGCGTAATTAATAATAAAATGTATAATTTTATAGTTTTTAAGAAATGATAAAAATTATTTTATTTCATCTTTTCAAATACAAAATTTTGGTGACTTAATAACATCTAAGAGACATGGAGAAATGTAGTACTCAAAAGGACGAAATAAAATCATTTTTACTTTCTCTTACCTATATATGTAATATATATTGCGTTCATGTCAACAATGCGATGCCTAAATTTTGATGGAAATACACGTTTTGAGGTCTCCTGAGTTCAAAAAGTGGTCACGAAAATTGATATGTCTGTCTGTCAGTGAAAAGAGCTAAGAGGTTGAAATTTTATACCCTCAGACAGTTAAAATAAGCTAATGAACAAAAAATACTAGTACTTTACTGAAGTACTTTTTCAGTTTTTTTGATTTTCTCAAAATTGGCTCTAACAACTCATATAAATCAACTATTTTTAAGATGCTCTTTAAAAAGTATATCAGTAAAACTTTTCGTGAAAATTGTTTGAAATACACTTTACTGATGTAGTATTTTAGATTTTTCAAATTAATTTTTCATCTTTTCCTTCCATAGAGCACTTTACTGATATACTTTTTCAGTTTTTTTTTCTATTGTAAATTGAACATTTTATTATTTATAAAAAATATGGTGTGATAATTGCACAGCACACAACTTTCTCCTACCTTCGGTAATTGAAAGTTGTGTTCTGTGCTTATCACACCAGGTTTTTTTGTTTCTACATATTTTTTAGTTTCCGGCAGTAGATTAGAATTTGATAAAGAGATATAAACATAGACAAATAATTATTTTTTGTTACAATGGCAAATATTTATCTTAATCTTCAAAGAACTACAAGACTAAAGTGTGTTTCAAACAATTTTAAGAGCAAAATGAGAATATACATTTTAAAGAGCATCTAAAAATTAATTGATCTATAATTTTTTTTTTTTCAAAATTGTTAGAGCGAATTTTGAGAAAATCGAAAAAAATAAAAAAGTATATTAGTAAAGTACTAGTACCCTTTGGCAGATTTTGTTAAAAAGCTTCGTGTTACGTGCCCGGGGAGTATCTACCCGTAACTTAAATATCTAATTAAACTTCCTAGGTTCGTTTAGTTCTTGAAATACTTTCGTCACAAATACACAGACAGACCATTTTTTTGAACCCAAGGGACCTCAAAACATGTATTTCCATCAAAATCTTGACATCGAAATTTTGACATCAATCCAATACTTTCTCTCTAAATATATATTACATATATATGTAAGAAAAAAAAATTCAATAAATATTTTTTTAAATTAATCTGGCTCTCTTCTTTTTTCTAAAATTTATATTTAATAGATATATCATTAGAAAATTATTATTTTAATATTAACTATCATAATACCTAATTATTTTTCTAAATAAAATTTAATCTAAAATTGTTCACTTTTTTCATAATTGGCGAATTTAACTTTTAATTGACCTTTCAAGTGCAATTTCCAAACTGCGATAAAATATCCATCTTGGTTCATTTTCTGGTGCTGAACGTTTCGCATATGTCACATATCCGGAAGTGTACTCGGAAGCATTTGTTGGAAGCTGAAATTATTACAAAATATTATTTTTATATTAATACTTTACATTATTAAAAATAATTTTGTTGCTTACTTGATAATTAAATTTTATAACAATACCATATACTATAGATTCTTCGTCGAGATTAATGGGGAAACCAAAACCAGCAATGAATTGAACCTGAAAAAAATACAAGTGTATTTATTAATATTTGTTTAGCCTTTGGACCTTAGCTCAGTGATAGAGTTACTGCCTCTTGAATTGGGGTCAATGGTCCATAGGCAAAGGACAGTATAAAGCAAGCAGAAGAAATGCCGGCCTTAGCTCGGGTATTTCGTGCTCGTCCTCTATGCACATAGAAACTATGAATCACAAGATATGAACTCCTTGGAGGTAAATATTTTTGAATATATGCAAAAATCCTTTCGGATTATTAAAATAATATTACTGATGTAGAATTATAGTTTTTTCAAATTAATTTTCCGGCTCTTCCTTGCTTAGGGCCAATGTTAAATCCCTCGGGGGATTTGTATATTAATTTCGATTCCAATAGGGGGGCCTCCTTTAGAACTTTTTACACATTTTAAAACATTTTTCAAATTCTTATGAAATTTTGTATTTTTTAGAATTATCAATTGTGTATAAAATTCGCTCAGGGGCTCACAATTTCGACAGGAGTCAGCTGATAGTTGCCTGCTGACAGGAGCAGTGTTGCCATTTCAGTTAAGAGGCGGGAAATTCAAAAAGTCACGGACTTATTGACCTGCCCTCGTATCTCGACACAAAAAATCTGGTGTGACAAGCACTATCGATTACTAAAGGCAAGAGAAAGTTGTGTGCTGTGCAATTCACACCAAATTTTTTAAATTAATATAAATCAAATTTTTGTTTTAAAGTACAAAATTATTAAGTTTGAGAATATAATTAGACAGCAGATGTAAGATTTAGATTTGGTGGTTTAGATAGAAATCACAAACGTGCTTAGCATCAGACCAGCAAGGAAATAATTGACGTAAGCTTCTAAGCACGTTTGCGGTTTCAAAGTTAATCCGGTAAACCTGGATTTAATTTTTTTTTCACTCTTTAATCATACTGGCAATCTAATTTATATTTTTGTACTTTATTTAAAAAATAATATGGTGTGACTGATCGCACAGCACACAACTTTCTCTTGCCTTTGGTAATTGAACTTGTGTTCTGTGCTTGACATACCAGATTTTTTTCTGCAATAGATTAGAATTTGATGTAAAATTTATAAACTTGTTTATTACCATGGCAAATATTTCTCTTACTCTTCTATGAAGTACACGAGAAAAGTGTGTTTCAATCAATTTTGAGGGGAAAATGAGAATATACATTTTAAAGGGCTTATAAAAAGTAATTGATATATGAAATTTAATCAAAATAATTAGAACGCATTTGAAAAAAACTGAAAAAATTCCATCAATAAAGTACTAGTACTCTTTGGTCGATTTTGTTAAAAACACTTGGTATTACATGCTGGGGTACCTAATTTTTCAACCCCCTAGCTCTTTTTCTTCATACTTTATTTTGTTCACAGACACAGGGGACTGACCACAAAACATGTATTTACACCAAAATGTCGACGTCAAATTTTTGACATTAATCCAATACTATTTCTCTCTATATATGTACAGTGAGCGCCAAAAGTGCCTGATCTCGATGCCTTGAGTTTAGGCAACCAATATGCAGAGCCGTCGGATGAGTTGCGTTAAAAGTAGCTTCGCCCCCTACAGTTTCATTAAAAAAGATTATTTATTTATTTTAAAAATATTTATGAATTCTAAAATATTTTTATATTATTAATAAAATAAAATTAAAACTTTTTTCTCATATTTTTTTATAATTTAGTTAAGAAATTTTTTGTTTTTTTTAATCTGTGAAGAAATTAATTAGTGATAAAATTAGAATTGAAGCTTAAATAAAAATATACATTTAATTAACATATTAATTCTTTTAAGTTATGTCAAATTAGGGGCAGGGAAACCCCCCCTCCCTTATCTGGGGCTCACTAATGTTTCAAAGGAAAGCATACATTTGCAAATCTTTCAAATGGAATATAAAAAACTTTCTCCTCATAAAAGTCTACGTTTCAAAAAGACTCTTCGAACCC
>JAKCPI010027186.1:0-11346 GCA_023213315.1 Euborellia annulipes
ATCACCATTTATATTATAATAAACACAAGGATCTGTTTTAGATTGAGTCAATCCAAATTCTTTTAAATTTGTATCCAATTTTTTGATTCCAGACACGACTTGCTTGTTTTAGCCCATAGAGAGATTTTTTTAATCGGCATACTTGAGTACTTCTATTAAATCCTTCTGGTTGTAGCATATATATTTCTTCATTAAGTTCTCCTTGAAGAAAAGCTGTAACTGCATCCATCTGTTCTATATCCAAATCAAATTTGACTGCTAGACCCAATAAATATCTGGTAAAGAACCGTACCTCCACTACTGGCGAAAACGTCCCTTCATAATCTATACCCTTTTTGTTGAGAATAGCCTTTAATCAACTAATCTAGCCTTTATATCTCGTTATTTTGCCTTCAGAATCCTTTTTTATTTTATAAACCCATTTGCAATCCAAAGGGATTTCTGTCTGGCGGTAAATCGGACAAGTTCCCAAGTTTTATTCTCTAAAAGGGCTTGATACTCTTCTTCCATTGCTTTTTTCCAGAAAGCGGAATCCGATCTGTTTACAGCATCTTTATAAGTTGAGGGATCACTTAGTTCATTTGAATTCAAAGTACATTTATACGTAATATAATCTTTCTCTGATAATAGGTTTTCTAATTCGTGTTGATCTTCTCAATGTTACGTTTTGTTGAGAGTCTTCATTTGGAAGTATTTCAATATTCTCCTCTTCTAGGTCCAATTCATTTTCATTAATTTCATTTACATTAGAAGTTTCATTGCTAATTGTTGTTATTTCTTGCAAATTTTCATTGACATTTAAATTTTCATCTCCCACTTGGAATTCTCATTTTGAAAATAAAAAAATATTGATAACTTGAAGTTTCTTCTTCTTTAGACTTATTCTCCAATTTTTATAAATTCATTTTCTAGGAAAAATACATCTCGACTCTTAAAAATGTTTCTTTTCTCCGGCTGATATAATCGATAGGCTTTAGACTCTTCACAATACCCAACAAAAATGCACTCTTCAGATTTCGAATCAAATTTTCTCTTTTCTTTTGGTATATGAACCATAGTCTTACACCCAAACACTCTTAAATATTTCAAATTTGGTTTTCGTCCTGTCCAAGCCTCCCTTCTGGAGTTTTTCCAATTAAACCTTTACAAGGGTGTTCTATTTGTTAAATATGCAGATGTAGATACAGCTTCTGCCCAAAATTTAGTGCTTAAATTTGCACCAATCAACAAACAACGAGCCTTTTCGATTAATGTTCTATTCATCCGTTCGGCCTTACCATTTTGTTCTGGAGTATACGGTGCAGTAGTCTCATGTCGTATACCACATATCTAAAAACTTAGAAATTCTTTATTACAGTATTCTTTCCCATTATCCGTACGCAAAGCTTTAATTTTCTTATTCATTTGATTTTCAACCAAATTTTTAAATATTTCAAAATAATGTTTAACTTCATTTTTATTTTTCAGAAAATAAACGAAAACCTTCTTTGAAAAATCATCTAAAAATACCAATATATATCGGGAACCTCCCAATGACTTAACTTCAATGGGCCCACAGATATCAGAGTGGATTAATTCCAATATTTGATGTGTAGAAGTTTTACTTTCCTCAAAAGGCAGTCTAGTTTGTTTACCTTTTAAACAAACAACACAGGGCTCATTAACGTTTTGATTAAAATATATTCCTTCCGCATAACCATTTTTTAATTGATTTAAACTAAAAGCATTTATATGCCCTAGTCGACGGTGCCATAGTTCACTATGATTTCTCGGATTAGCTATTAAACCAAAATTTTCATTGAACTTGATCCTATTATCCTTTCTACAATCCAATTTAAACATATTATTCACTAAAATTCCTGTTGCTATAACTCTTCTTTCTCTATTCAAAATTTTACATCCTTTAAAATAAAAATTCACCGTATATCCTCTACTAATTATCTGACTCACAGATAGAAGATTTGTACATAGACTAGGAATGTACAACACTTCCCTAATTTCAATTTTTTCAACATTTTGATTATTATAAATAGACATATATATATTTCCTTTACCCTCTACTTTTAATTTAAAATTATTCGCTGTCATTACTTCTGACTTGAAAGAAGAGTCTAAGCAATAAAATAATTCTCTTTGTCGGCACATATGAGCTGATGCACCAGAATCAATATACCAACAGTCTTCGTTAACTATTTCATTTATCGAGAAGTTAGTATATAACACTTCATTAGTTTTATTATTTTCCCCTGATTTTGCTTGATCATAAGTATTTCTTTTCCTACAATACTTCGCAATATGTCCATATGAATTGCATTCATAACATCTTGGACCTCTACCTTCATTATTAATATATTTACGATTATTTCTACCATAAAATGCCAAGGATTTATTTTTTGAAATATCATCTATTTTAACATCTTGAAGTAATTTTGTTTTAATGACATCACCCGTAATTTTTATCCCAGAACTTTCTATTCCCATTATCATAGGCCGGTATTCATCGGGTAGACCAGCAAGAAGAAGGGTTCCTATCCATTCTTCACTAACAGTAAGGCCTATCCCCGTTAACTTATGAGCAGTGGAGATGATTTTATTAACATACTCCTCTATGTTCTCGCTTTCTTCTAATTTTGTAGTAATTAATATTCTTAATAAACTAACTTTTCTAGTTAAACCACTATCTTCAAAAGCTATTCTTAATTTCTCCCAAACCTCCATTGCTGTTTTCGCCGACTGAACATGAATATAATTTATAGGTTCTATTAATAAAATTATTTTTGTCCTTGCCTTAGTTAATTTCTTTACATCGGTTTCCTTTCCAATCACACAATCCCATAGCTCCTCATGTTCCAGATAATTTCGAACAGCAAATTTCCACGAATCATAATTTTCTCTTCCTTTTAATTTATCGATTGAGGGAAAGGATGAAAACGAAGACATTTTATTTGTTATAATATTAATCTGAGCCCATAACCTGTTAAAATAATCGGACAGGAATGTTTATAAAGGAAAAATATATTTCAGATAAACAAATATAACGAGTATAAACAATAATAATATAAAACACCATGCCAACATTAATAAAGCAGAATAAATACTTAGGTCTAAATTAGTTTAGTCAGAAACTATAGAATTTGCAAACAAAACAAAATGAATGTGAACTAGGGTTATAGGCAGTCAACAATGCTGCCACATAGAAAAATACAAGCAAGGAGGAGCTTCATGACGTGGACCAATCAAAAACTGTGACCTGAAAATTGTTTATTTACTAGTTTCTGGCCAACCTGTGTATTTTATAGACCTTGGTTATAATTATAAATATTTGAAAGTGAAATTAGAAACAAATTGTATGACATGTATGAAATTATAAATCATAATTCCCTCTTGAGGTCAAAACAAAAAATTGACATTACCTCTAACCTCACTTCTTCTCACAAAATATGTCTGTGTGGACACTTTTAAGAATGAAGGAAATGAGATACGAGGTTGAAATTTTATATTACCCTCCTGGACAGTCAAAATAAGCTTTTGAAGAAAATCTGCCAAAAAGTTACTGATAAAAAATTTTTCATGTAAATTGTTTGAAGTACACTTCACTGATGTAGTATTTTAGATTTTTCAAATTCATTTTCCGGCTCTTCCTTCCATAGAGCCAATGTTAAATCCCTATGGGGATTTGTGGGTTAATTTCGATTCAAAAGGGGGTCCCCTTTGGAACTTTTTGCACATTATTTTGCGGTGATATATTAACTCTTTACTTCTCTATAGACCAATAACTCTAGAATATTCTCTGATAATGGATATTTCGATGGTATTTTTTTTTATTTATTTATTTATTTTATATCTAAGCTCAATCAATATACGTATGTATAAATTATTTATTTTATCAGGATTAAAATTTATGAATGGCAAAAATTGATAAATACTAATAAAGATTAAATGAATATTATATTAGATAAAAACAAAGTCGTGAAATGTTAAGTAAGATGATGAAAAAACAAAATAAAATTTTTCATATAAGTTAATTAATTTTTCCTCTCAAAATAGTCCATGTGTGTGTGTGTTCAAAATAAAGCATGATGAAAAAGAGCTACGAGGTTGAAATTTTATATTTAAGTTAGGTGTCCCCATGGGCGTAACTAGGGAGGTCCCCCCCTCAGAAAGCCCCTCCCTGTCCCAAGAATAATTGAGAAAATATGGGGCTTTCCAGACCCCCCGGAGGATAGCTGGTCCCATGCCCCCCAGTCATATTCTTTAGTTACGCCCATGGGTATCCGCCTAGCAAGTGACACGAAGCTTTTAATCAAAATCGGCCAAAGAGTACTAGTATTTTTTTTTTTAATCTACTTTTTCAGTTTTTTTTTTTTTTATTTTCTCAAAATTCGCTCAAACAATTTTTTTAAATTCAAAAAATCAATTATTGAGTTCCCATATGAAGTTAAACTTTTCGAGAATGAGGTCATTATT
The DNA here is from genome assembly GCA_023213315.1 of Euborellia annulipes. Taxonomy (NCBI): domain Eukaryota; kingdom Metazoa; phylum Arthropoda; class Insecta; order Dermaptera; family Anisolabididae; genus Euborellia; species Euborellia annulipes. Next base: position 4,468 of record JAKCPI010027186.1, read on the forward strand.
CCAAAATGGGAAAAGCATGATCCCTTATTGAAGATAAAATTTCGTGAATTTTTGGATAGTTTCTCGGGTTTTCAAGTGTTTTACACAGATGGCTCGAAGAGAAGTGACGGACATGTCGGATGTGCTTTTTACTACTCAAATTTGAATATATTTAGGAAGCATAAGCTGCATAGTGAATTTTCTGTCTTTAGTGCGGAAGCTTTGGCTCTTCTAAATTGTCTCTTGTTTATTGAATCTAGTGTTGTCTCAAAGGATATAATTGTTGTTTCTGACTCCCAGAGCCTCTTGGTCGCTTTAAGGGACTTTTATAAGAGCGGAAATGATAATTATTTGATTTATCTGGTGCAAAATAAGTTAAGGCTATTGAAGAAGAATATTAAACTAGTGTGGTGTCCAAGCCATGCTGGAATATTGGGTAATGAAATAGTGGACACTCTTACTCGCGGTGCGGGTGAGGATGGCCAGTTGTGGGAGGGGGGTCTGCCGGTATCTGATGTTGTCTCTCTAATAAAGAGGGACGGTATTGGGGCATGGCAGCAGCACTGGAATCGAACATCTGAGACGAGGGGTTCTCATCTTTATTCTGTAATGCCTCAAATTCTCTATAAAAACTTGTTCAAGGACTGCCATCTTTATAGGAACTTGATATCGTTAATTATCAGGTTGCGTTTAGGGCATGTTGCCACGCCCAGCCGACTTTACCTTTTCAATCTAAGAGAGCACCCTTATTGTGACTGTGATGGTAGGTCAGTGGGAGACATGGATCATGTTTTCCTGGGCTGCCCGAAAAATAAAAAATCTTTTGATAAGTTTTATATCTCACTTCAGAATGAAGTCCTGTTTCCTGTAAAGATGACAGTCCTTTTACAGTGTTTTAACCTACAGAGCGAGCTGGTGAAGATTAGACCTATTGTAACAAGGTTTTTAATTTCCTCTCATCTGTTTTTGTGACCGCTTTTATTTTCTGTGAACCGGGAACTGGCCAAATGGTTTCTCTGCCGTGGCCGTGTGAGGAAAAAGAAAAAAAAAATCAATTATTTTTTAGAATCTCTTTAAAATGTAAATTCTTATTTTGCCTTTGAAATTGTTTGAAGCACACTTTGCTCTTGTACTTCATAGGAAAGATAGGATGCCATATTAACAAAATATAAATATTTTCCCATGTTTATAAATTTTACATCTAGAATTCTAATATATCGTCGGAAACTAAATATATGTCGACATAAAAAATCTGGTGTGACAAGCACAGAACACAACTTTCGATTACCGGAGGTAAGAGAAAGTTGCGTGCTGTGCGCCTGTCACACCAGATTTTTAAAAAAATTGTTTTTAAATTATTCTTATTATATTATAATTTTATTATAAAAACCTCGCTGGCATATGCCGTATATTCCTAAAAAAAAAATATTTGCCACCATCGGACCCTGAGAAAAAAAACTATTCCGACGCTACTGTATAAGAAAATATAATAATAAAATTAAGTTAAAAGTAAGTTGACTAACAAATATATTCCAATAATTTTCTATTGACGGTATCAAAGAGATTAAATTGGAATTAATCTTTATTTTATAATTTATGGATAAAAAAAAAAAGATATAAAACGAAGAGAACTTTGGATCTTTAAAAAAAATCTGGTGTGACTGGTCGCACAGCACACAACTTTCTCTTACCTTCGAAAGTTGTGTTTTGTGCTTGTCACACCAGATTTTTTTGTGTAGAGATATATTTAGTTTCCGACGATATATTAGAATTCAAGATGTAAAATTTATAAACATGGGAAAATACAGTATTTATATTTTGTTACCATTGCAACCATTTCTCCTATCTTCTCTATGGAGTACAAGAGTAAAGTGGCCTTCAGAAGATTTCAATGGCAAAATGAGAATATACATTTTATAGAGAATCTAAAAAATAATTGATTTTTTGAATTTTAATCAAAATCCTTTAAGTGAATTTTGTGAAAATAGAAAAAAACTGAAAAATTGCATCAGTAAAGTACTAGTACTCTTTGGTCGATTTTGTTCAAAAGCTTTTTTTAACTGTCCCGGAAGGTACCTAACTTAAATATAAAACTTCAACCTCCTAGCTCATTTCCTTCCAAGAGCGGATACAAGGGGGGGGGGGTAAAGGGGGTAATTACCCCCCTGAGATTTAAAAAAAATACTTTTTTCATGTAAAATTTTAAAAATTGATACTTAAAAATTTGATTTGTATTTAACAGCAAACAAGTACAGAATGCGCCTTTAAATTAGAAAAATGAAGAAAAAATTTTGTGCTGTGCGATCACTCACACCAGATTCCCCCCTGAGAAAGACCTCTGAATCCGCCCTTGTTTCCTTCATGTTTAAAAATGTCTACACAGACACACATGGCAATTTGCTTTTTTGGACTCAAAACGTGCATCGAATTTTTTGACATGATCGCAACACTTTCTCTGTCTCTATACGAGTATTTAATATATAGGGTAAGAGAAAGTAAAAAACAAATAGATCCATTGCCCTCAAACGTCAACTCTATTGACGCCTACTTGTACTATGTTTATTACATTAACCCATTTGAATAGACCCCACTTTGACCATTTTAATTTAAATAAAATTTATTACCATTGTTTTTTTATATAAAATAAATAAATAAAAAAAAAAAAAGGAAAAATTTATATTATATTATATTATAATAAAATAATAAAATATCGATTAGTCTAATCTTTTTATTATTGTGACTGATTAAATTCAACATATAAAAATTGGTCCATCCAAGAGAACAAGGCAGATCAGTTTGGGAGCTTGCAAATAACTGCTAATAAATATTCGGCAAGTGAAAAGAGTAGCAAGCTCTATCTCAACATGAAACTCGCTCTCATTGGAGCTCTCTGCCTGCTGGCGGTGGTAAGTAGAAAGCATTCATATACGTATATATAGAAAGCTTAAAATAAGCTTAGATGATTTATTTAAAAATCAAATGTCAAATTAGTTCAACATTCTTGCAATAGATGGCAGGCTAGTCTAACAGCCGATCCCCTAATAGCCTATATTTATATATTTTTATGCTTTTATAAAAGATACATAATATATAATAACATTTATAAAGTATTTATTGTTAAAAGATCAATGAAAATCAACCAAATGCATTAAATATTATTAGCTACCATTCTGACATCTCTTGGCAAATTTTGGAATTACTTGATTTCTTGGGTATTCTTTCTACGCCATCTTATCGGGAAAAACATGGTGTTCCTTCGCTCCTATACCACCTTAAAATTCTCTCTTAAGATTTTGATTGAAATTCAAAAACGAATTATTTTTTAGATGCTCTTTAAAATGTATATTCTCATTTTACATTTGAAATTGTTTGAAGCACACTTTACTTCTGTATTTCATAGGAAACATAGGAGAAATGGTTGACATATGTATTTGTAAATTTTACTAAATAAGTATATGTTGAGACAATAAATCTGGTGTGACAAGTACAGAACTTTCAATTACCGAAGGTAAGAGAGAGTTGTGTGCTATGCGGCCAGTCACACCAGATTTGTCCCCGTTTTATGCATTATTAATGAATGTTCTTTTTTATAGGGCGTGCAAGCTGCAGTGCTTACTCGGCCAGCGGTAGTAAGACCAGTTGCACCTATTTTGGAATTGGAAAAACCTGAATTGCCATCGATTGATATTCCTTTAGAAGAACCTGAGGAGGAGAATGGCATCGTTAACATCCCTGGCCTCCCTATTCCGAATATGCCTCAGTATCCAATGGTCCCAATGGTACCTGAAGAAGAACCTGCAGAGAGTCCAATTGTTATTCTCCCTGCAGGACCTAGTGAAATTCCCAAGTTACCAACTCCAAATATGCCTCTATATCCAACAATTCCTGTCCCTGAGGAGGAAATTCCAGAAAGTCCTATTGTAAACATTCCTGGAGAACTTCCTTCAGTACCAGTTGTAACTCTTCCTGGCAAGATTCCAGAAATTCCCATTGTGTCACTTCCAGGAGAACTTCCTTCATTACCAGTTGTAACTCTCCCTGGCAAAATTCCAGAAAGTCCTATTGTGAACATTCCTGGAGAACTTCCTTCATTACCAGTTGTAACTCTTCCTGGCAAGATTCCAGAAATTCCCATTGTGTCACTTCCTGGACAGCTTCCCGAAGCCCAAAATCCCGTTCTTGAACTCCCAGGACACGCCCTTGCTAACATTTTGAAGGAACTCAAGAATGTCGTAAGCATTGGAGAGAGCACTCTTGCTAATCCTGTATCTCCATCTAATTTGATAGGAGGTATCGACAGAATCGGTCTTTATTTCTCAGCCGCAAAAGAATTAATCGAAAAAGCCAAAGAACAAAAATGTGAAACTGAAATGCCATCTTTAGCTGTGGCACAAATTAAAGCCTATCTTAATAAGAGGAAATGTCAAGATTATTATGATGCGGAAAAAGAAGAGGCTCTCTCATCTCTTAGCCAAAATGTTGAAGATGCTAAAAATTATCAAGATGAATTACACAAAAGTATTTTTGCTTGCGTTGCTAAAGGCACTGAACAATTAAACAGTTGTTACAAACAATTGTTAGATATCGAAAAATCAAATGCAGAATCTTTAATTAAAAACGTAAATAGCAACGTCCAAAAAGTTCGTAATCATGCAAAGAATGTTCAAGGATGCCAGAAACATAACGAGGAACAAGTAAAAGAACATTTGGAACAACTTTTGGATCCAATCAAACTTTGCGTCAATCAACCAGAAAATCCCATTTTAGTTATTCCAGTAAAACCAGAAACACCAATTCTCGAATTACCTGGACATGCTCTTAACAGCCTTTTAGAAAAAATCACTGAAGCTATGAATAATGGCAAGAAAACAATTGCCAATCCTGGATCACCATCGAACCTCATTGGACCCGTTGATAGAATTGGCCAATATTATGCAGCTGCCAAACAATTGATCGAATCTGCAAAGGAAAAACAATGCGAAACCAATATCCCTTCATTGACTGTAAGTCAAATCAAAGCCTACCTTAATAAGAGGAAATGTCAAGACTATTATGACGTTGAAAAAGAAGAGGCTCTCGCAAATCTGAATCAACTTGTTCAGAATATCAAGACTTATCGTGATGGTTTGCAGAAAGGAGTTATTGCTTGTCTTTCCAAAGGAACTGAGCAACTTCAGAGTTGTTATAAAGAATTGTTAGTCGTGGAAAAAGATAATGCTGAATCTTTAATCGAGAAAATAAATAAAAATATTGCAATCGTTAAAAATCATGGAATTAATGTACAGGGTTGTCAGAAACATAATGAAGAACTAGTAAAAGCAGAATTGGAACAACTTCTTGAGCCAATTAAATTATGTGCCTCTGCTCCTGCAATTCCTGAAACCCCAGAGAATATACCTTTGGAACTCCCTGGAAAAGCACTTGCAAATATTTTGGCCGAACTCAAGAATGTAATGTCAAGCGGACAAGAAGCAGTCTCATCTCCAGAAACTGAATTTGTTGGCTCTGTGGATGCAATTTCACGACTTTTTCAAGTAGCTCAATTTATTGTTGATTATGCTAAAGGTAAGAATTGCCAAGTCACCATCCCACCATTGGGAGTTTACCAAATCAGAGCATACCTAAACCATAAACAATGCCAAAGCTTTTATGATTCTGTAAAGGTATATGCTTTAGAATCACTTAATCGAGATATTGAAAATGTTAAAGTTTATCGTGAAGGTTTGAATAAGAAAATCTTCGCCTGCGTTGCTAAAGGCACCGAAGTAGTCAACAGTTGTTATAAGAGAATTGCATGAGACTGAAAAAACAGTTGCACAGACATATATTGATAACATCAATAAAAATATCGCACGAGTTCAAGAAACTGTCAGTAAAATCCAATCCTGTCAAAATGATAATTTAGAAGAAGTAAGACAACAATTGGACCAACTTCTTGCACCATTTAAGCAATGCACTTCTCAAGTGCCAAACGAAACCCTTCCTAAACAACTTAATGAATTTAAACAACTTTTGGATGAAAGTCTCGCTTTAATAAATAAAGTTATTCCTTCTTTATTAATTCACAAACCTAGTGAACTTCAAAAAGTACTTTCTGTAGCCAAAGGAGTTATTACTCATGCCATTGAAAACCAATGCGGAGGTTCCTTAGAAGAATACGAGGCCCTCGAAAAGGAAGTTCTCGATACTCACACCAAATGCCAAACCTATTATACCGAGAAGAATGAAGAAGCCAAAACCCAACTTAGAGGTAAAGTTATTCTTGGACAATTCCTTTTGAATAAAGTGAATAGTCGTCTTAATTCTTGCGCCCAAGGTGTCGCTTGTGTCAATGCTCTCGAGGAGGAATATGCTGCATCTATTGAGGAATCTGCTGCCGAAATTAAAGGACTCCAGGAACCATTAAACAAACATGCCGCCAACATTAAAGGATGTCAAGCACACAATTTGAAATTGGCCAAAGAAAAAGTCAAACCCTTGTAGGACCTTTGAATCAATGTACTGTTGAAGTACCAAACGAAACACTCCTAAGCTTAACTCTCTGAATTTGAACAGCTTCTGGATGAAAGTCTGGCTTTGATAAATAAAGTTATTCCTTCTTTATTAGTTCACAAACCAAGTGATCTGGAAAAGGTTCTTTCCGTAGCCAAAGGAGTTATTACTCATGCCATTGAAAACCAATGCGGAGGTTCTTTAGAGGAATACGAAGCTCTTGAAAAGGAAGTCCTCGAAGCTCACTCCAAATGCCAAACCTATTACACCGAGAAAAACGAAGACGCCAAAACCCAACCCAGAGGAAAAGTTATTCTTGGACAAGTCCTTTTGAATAAAGTGAATAGTCGTCTCATTTCTTGCGCCAAAGATGTCGCTTGTGTCAATGCTTCTCGAGGAGGAATATGC
>JAKCPI010027187.1:0-17103 GCA_023213315.1 Euborellia annulipes
AATTGTGGAGTGTCTGTCACGCTCTGTTTGAACAGATCGTGATAGAATTTCGAAATGAAATTTTATACGCTATCTAAAGTACAGGGGTTAAAGCTAAATAATTATAATGAAAAACCTTTTATAAATTTTCCACAACCTACAGTATATGCGGATAAAAGAGGAGAGAACAAAGTGTAGATATTTTCTAAATTTTTTTATTGCTCCACTAGACAGAAAAAATCGGGTGTGACTGGCGCACAGCACACAACTTTCTCTTAATCTTCGAGAAGAGAAAGTTGTGCACCGTCCTGTTCACACCAGATTTTTTGTATCGAGATATATTTTAGTTTCCCATAGCACCTTAGTTTCAAACTTGCATTTTAAATGTTGATTGCTTGAAATAAACTATGGTTATTTTTCAAAATTTTAATCTCATATTTGGATATTTTATAAATAATAGAGAATTCATAATAAATAAAAAATTTCATAATTAGAAAAATTTTTTTAAATGTGTAAAAAGTTCCAAAGAGGACCCCCTTTTGAATCGAAATTAACATTGGGCCTATGGAAGCCGGAAAGTGAATTTGAAAAATCTGAAATACAACATCAGTAAAGTGTACTTCAAACAATTTTCACGAAAAATTTTAGTTATATACTTTTTAAAGAGCATCTAAAAAATAATTGATTTATGAATTTTAATCAGAATCCTTAGAGCCAATTTTGTGAAAATCAAAAAAAAAAAAAGGAATTTAGAAGCGGTAAAAGAAATTAAAATTTAAAAACAAATTTCTGAGATTATTCTTTATCCAAATTTTGAGAATGAATTCCTTCATTTGAAAAGTAAATAGAGAGAAATCGCTTGTGATTGTGAACATCAATTTGGATAATTGTCAGCGCCCTAAAAAAAGTAAACTTTTTATAAAAACTTTTGAATTTTTTAAAATATTTATTTTGTATATGGAGTCAAAAGAAATTACAATTTTTATTATTATTATTATTATTATATTTTATTATTTTTTATAGGTATAATATACTTGTCCCGATCTTGTTCGTCGATATATTATTGATTTAGCATCGATTGAAGAACTGGGCAACTAATAAATAACAAGAAAAAGATTAAGATTAAGAAGAAGAAGAGATTTGAATAAAAAGAAATATAAAATTGCTAACTGAAGGAGAACGACTCATCGGTTCATTCTCTTCTCGGTCCTCTTCAGAGAATTGATCATTTTGGGAAATATTGGAATCCCCTCCTGGGCCATATCCATCGTTTAATCTTCGGAACAAAGGATTTCTTTGAGCATCGAAATATCTAGACACAAAACTTTTTTATTATTAATTAAGTAAATTAAAACGTAAGCACTTTCTGTGTAATTTGACATTTATTCTTTCAAATTTCAGAATAATTAACTAGCTGCTAGATTTCTATGAAACTATGGTGACCTTTACCTTTCTCTTTATTATCCTTAAAAAAAAAAAAGAAAAGGCAATTTGGACCAAATAACGAACATTTTAAGAAATATAAAGTTAACTTTAACCTTTAAGAAAAGGTATTAAATTATTTTAACTTACTTTTCCGTGTTTTTTCTAGATCCCTTATATTTATCAGCTGAAAAAATACTAATAAATGCGTATTTTAGTTGTGATTACTATTTAGAATATTAAATAAAATATATGGTAGGATAAAAAGTTTATTTATTTATCTTTCATTAACGCTGTGTTTATTTTTAATTTACATTCTTTGTATTTGTGTATTCTTTGACTTTTTTTTTTTAACTAACATGAAGTTAGCTTCAATATCTTTAATGACAGATAAACAAAATTTATTAATTATTTTCCTACTATATATTTTATTAAACATTCCATTAATCACAACTAAAATACATTTATTAGTGTTTTTCAATTGGTAAATACAATGGGTTCCGACAAAATCAAGAAAAAGTAAGTTAAAATACCTTATTTTTTAAAGTTAACCTTTCATCTTGATATTTCTTCAAAATGTTTGTTATTTTTAAGAGATATTTGGACCAAATTGGCTTTCTTTTTAAAGATAATAAAGGGGAAAGTAAAGTCATCTATCATAGGAAATTAGCCACCTACTTATGAGACATAAATATTGAAATAATTTATTTTTTTTTACTTGTGATGTATTGGAGATTTCATTTGATGTTTTTTCCTCCAAATAAATGCACCAATTAAAATTAATATAGAAATTAGACCGAAATAAAGGAATATTTTGAGAAGGCCGCTAAGCGAGTCCTGGACCTCTTCCCTTTGGACGCATTGTCTAACGGATTGTCCAAGCCATCCACTAGTCTATAAAAAGAAATTATAATTTAAAACTAGAAGAGAGCGATAGAAAGAGAGCAAAAGAGCTTACTAGAAAGCTGTGGAATAGCATATTTTTAATATTTACAGGTCCTCAAAGCCTAAATGCCTGCATTTAGTATTCTGTTCTGAATTAATAAAACAAAAAAAAAAAAAAAAAATATAAACAAATTATTTTGTTTTGGATACACCAAAGTGTTTATTCTTATCTATGTGAGAGAGAAAGGTTAAATTCAAGCAATGGGGTCTAAATGGCCTAAAAAGACCTTAAAATAAAAAGATCAATTAAATAGTTAATGTCAACATTGCCGGGGGGATATAGGTAGCGATGAAAGGATACCACTCAAGTATTGATACTTTTACACGATATACCGTATCGGTCATAAAGTATCGATACCAATGTGTTTATTAAAGCTTTTGTGGTTTGGATTATTATTATAAGGAGAATTTTTAATTATAGACCACATTTTTATATTAATTATTTATTATTAAAAATATATAAATACAGTACAAAGTTTCGACTGCTTATTCTGGAGCCGTTCTCAAGTACTGTGCACTAGCTCCGATTCAAGTGAACTAACTGGCCTACTAACTGGATCAGTTAGTTCACTTGAATCGGAGTACTGTATTTATATATTTTTAATAAATAATTAATAAAAAAATGTGGTCTATAATTAAAAATTCCCCTAATAATATCGATACCGGTATCGATTGAAAAATATCGATCGGTCAATTTTTTCATACAAGTTAATGTCAGTATAAACAGCAGTAAGTACTGAAATTATATTTATTGATTTAATAAAAAAAACAAACAAATATTATAGTAGCATTTTGAATAGAACAAAGAAAAAATAATTACGACTAAGAAAAAAATTCAGTTGATCTGTACCTAATTGGTACTCCATTCCAAAAGTACTTGGTATCGAAAGAAAAGTACAAGGGTCGCAGGTTCGGATCCCAGGCAGTCTGATGATTTTTTTTTAAATAGAAATGCCTGGACCCTAAATACATATACAGTATATTCAAATAACGGTTATCGTTAAAAGTCTTATATGGACTGAGTTGCCGAAAAGACTGTGTGTATGTGTGTGTGAGTGTGAATGAGAAAAAAGTGTAAGTGTTTAAAAAAAAAATCTCGGCATCGAATTTTTGACATGATCGCAATACTTTTATGTTTCATATATAGGATAAGAGCAAGGTCTTTAAATACACAGGTTGGCCAGAAACTAGTAAACAAACAATTTTCAGGTCACAGTTTTTGATTGGTCCACGTCATGAAGCTCCTCCTTGCTTATATTCTATTCTATTTGGCAGCTTTGTTGACTGCCTATAACCTAGTTCACATTCATTTTGTTTTATTTGCAAATTGTATAGTTTCGGACTAAACTAATTTAGACCCTGGTATTTATAATGCTTTATTAATAATATGCTGTGTATAAATTTTTATAAATTGTTTGTTTCGAACGATTTTTTACAAAAGGAGGAGCCCCATGACGTCACTCTCTTGAAATGGAAAAAATGTAAACAAACTGAGTTTGACCCCCCTCCCCCTGGATAAGAGAAAGTAAAAATCGAATAATTAACAAAATTGATACGAGTGGCAGCACCTACCAAGAGAGCCTTGTAGTTATGCAACCAGCTTTTCAGAAACGATAATTTTATTGCCTAGTTTAAAGGGGATTGTTTTATTTTGAAGGAACACAACTAAAATTTAATACGACCGTAAATTCGAGTTTTTTTTTTTCAAAAGTGTAAAATTCTTATCTAGTAGATTATGTCCTTTAGATACAAGAAAATTAATTATAAAACGAAAAGAGCACGAGCTTGAAATTTTATATTCAAGTTAGATACAGTACCCTTCTAGGAAGTAATACAAAGCTTTTCAACAAAAACGTTTAAGGTGCGCGTCTCGAAAAACCGTTAGGACACGATTGACTACCGAGTTACTCTAGGCGGCAAGAGATGGCGTTAGTTTTTCCCATAGGAATACAAGGGATTTATTCCATTTCATTTGAAAGATTCCAGCTAATTAATTAAGGGTAGAAAATTAATTATTTTTTAACACAATGATTACTAATTTAATTATCGATAAGATATAGAGCGGATTTTTTAAAAAATATCTTTTATTTAATGCGATTAATCTAAAAAAAACATTTATTTTTTCGAAAATCAAAAAAAGGGCTTCTATAAGTTGTAGATATTTTAAATAGCTTTAATTTAAAAAAAAATTTGAGGTCGATAGCTTCAAAATTGTGGCCGCAATCTCCCAAAATTAGCACCCCGAGACGCGCACCTTAAAGCAAGGGTTCTCAACGGGCGATAAGGCCCCCCTGTGGGCGTTTAAGACTTTCAGAGGGGCGAGGGGGAGGGGAAGCAGTAGAAGACACAGAAAAAATTAGGGGGCATTGAAATGGCGCCGAAGAGGCGTGGGCAGATTAAAAAATATGTTCTAAAAAAAATGTAGGTATTGTATTCATTTTTAACACGTGAATTTAGTACTGTAGCAATGTTGGTAACTAAAAAGGCCTCTTGTTATTGAACGCGGGCGGCGACCTACCGTTGTTTTTAAAAATTTTATTTTTAATTTAAAATTTTAAAAATTAATACTTAAGGGGATTTAGGAGTGACGTCTAAACGTACTTAAAAAAAAACTAGACTATTATAAGGATTTTTTTAAAATGAATTAAATTCATAAGAAATTATTGGGACATAAAGTTTTAATGACTTATTAAAAAATTATCGTAATTAATTTTTTTGTTATCAAGCAAATACAAAAAAACAATCTGTCCCAATAATCTTTAATTTTTTTTTAAATTTAAAAATGAATTTATTGTTATTATTAATCACATATTAATTAAGAAATTTTTAAAAAAGGCTTAGATGATTTATTTAAAAATCAAATGCCAAATTAGTTCAGCAATCTTGCAATAGATGGCAGGCTAGTATAACAGACGATATAGTATTAGCCTATATTTATATATTTTTACGCTTTTATAAAAAGTACATATATTTTTTTTTTTTTAAACACTTTTTTCTCATTCACACAGTCTTTTCGACAACCTAGGCCATATAAGACTTTAAACGATAAACGTTATTAATAAATATATCTATTGGGGATCCAGGCATTCTTATTCAAGCCATTTAGTATCTAAGTTACTGAGCCCTTTTGGAAGACAGAGGATTGACAATTTATTTAAATTGAGAAGATAATTTAAAACATTTTCTCAATTTTTTTTTAGTTAATAGTGAGAGGAGGGGGATCCCTTTGAGAGAAATTTTAAAATATGATCAAAGATGCTCTGGTAAAGAAAAATATCAGCTGGGAATAAATATTAGTTTGTTTATAAACTCTACGATGGATAATTCTGGTTGAAAATTTCTAATATCCCAAATAATATGCAAAACACAAACAAAAATAAAATACCAAAATGCAAAGCTGTTTCTAAATTAAGACGTAAGATTTTTCTATTTTCTATCTATATGATATATATATTTTTTTTTATATATTCTCAATTCTAAAAAGAGAAATTTCAAATACAGGTACCCCAGTTAATTACAAAAATATGAATACAAATAGACAAAGAACAATGAAGGCAAGTAAAATCTTTTTAATTAAATGGCCAGGTATATGGAAATGGTGGGTCGATTCATAGGCCATGGATAGGAAGATTGGGATATTAATGTATATTTTTAAAGTTTGTCGATGGTGCATAATAAGGAACCGAAAGTTTTTTTGTTCCAATTGCACTTCTTATACAGGGTGATCTATAACAAAGTTTTTGTAAATGGAACGCCCTGTATATTATTGCATATTTGGATTCTACGGCCAATTTTACTATGACTTTATGTCATGCAATGTATTCTATAACAGACCGTTGAGCCGCAAATCAAGTTTTATTGAAAAAACTGCTGTCTGAAAAAAATTGATTATCGCGCGAACCATAAAACTTAAGGGACTGTTCTTTAATGATGTTACTAATAATGTTGATACGTAAGGCTTATAGCTGGTAGTTCAATCAGGATAGGTGAGAAAGAAGAAAATTCGCAGCTAGTTAATATTTCATTATTTTTATTCCCATTATGTTGACGTTTCGGTCCCGGTCGGGACCATCCTCAGAACTAATGTACATAAGAAGAGACAAAGAGATTAGAATCGGGAAAACATTATCAATTATAAATTATAAATTATAATTTTTTCTTTTTTTCGTCTTAGAGTACAACCAAATTTTAGAATATATTTTTTATTTTTTACAAGTAAATATAATACATAAAATAAAAAAAAAAATTTTCTTAAAAATTCTTGTATTATATTTATAAAAGCCTTGTAAAAAATAAAAAATATATTCTAAAATTTGGTTGTACTCTAAGACGAAAAAAAGAAAAAATTTAATTTATAATTTATAATTGATAATGTTTTCCCGATTCTAATCTTTTTGTCTCTTCTTATGTACATTAGTTCTGAGGATGGTCCCGACCGGGACCGAAACGTCAACATAATGGGAATAAAAATAATGAAATATTAACTAGCTGCGAATTTTCTTCTTTCTCACCTATCGTGGTTACTAATAATGAAATGTTCCAAAGAAGGCCAGAAGTATAACCCGGAATTATTCTTATATTGGGAGAAATGGCCATGCCAATTTGGAAAATTTCAATTAAATGGAACTTGCTACTTTTGTTTATGCCATGGAACGTGAATTTTAATTACACTAGTCGACGAAAATGAACTTTTTTTCTTTCACAAGAATAAAGATATGAAATTCTAGAAGTATTTTTTATGCTGAATTCAAATATCAATTCAGTTTTTCCCCATCAGGCACAGTTTTAGAGATATAGAGAAAAATCGATTTTAATAGAAAATGTGCTCTAAAACGGCTCTTATTTAGAATGTTCAAATTATTTTTAACGCCGCACCCCGTCAAATTATGCAGATAGTTAGAATACATATAAATTTTAAGTTTCATCCCAATCGGAGGTCATTTAGACGTGCCGCAAACGGCTTAAAGTTTAGAAAAATCGAAATTTTTAAGATTTTTTTTGCTTTGGTCACCCCTAATACAATTTTAGATACCCCTGAATGCAAAAAACATATATGTACGATATTCTATAGTTCTTTGGATTTCAAAAAATCATTCATTCGTAAATACCTGTTTATTATCAATGAAATTTTGAACAAAAACGTCATCAAAGAAAAAACACAAGTACACTCACTGGTCGAAAAAATGAACTTCTTTTTCTTTTACAAGTATAAAGAAAGATATGAGATTCTAGAAATATTTTTTTTAAAATAATATTTAATAAAGTTAGTGCCCGTGACCCGATGCTCAGAGAGTATACATTAGTTTCCCGTGGATAGGGTTCGCTTTTTAATTCAATTGAAGTCCATTTTTTTCGTCCAGTGAGTGTACTTGTGTTTTTTCTTTGATGACGTTTTTGTTAATAATTTCGTTAATAATTAACAGATTTTTACGAATGAATGATTTTTAGAAAGCCAAAGAACTATAGAATATCGTAAATATATGTTTTTTGCATTCAGGGATATCTAAAATTGTATTAGGGGTGACCAAAGCAAAAAAAATCTTGAAAATTTCGATTTTTCTAAACTTTAAGCCGTTTGCGGCACGTCTAAATGACCTCCGATTGGGATGAAACTTAAAATTTATATGTATTCTAAATACCTGAATATTTTTACGGGGTGCGGCGTCAAAAATAATTTGAACATTCTAAATAAAAGCCGTTTTAGAGCCCATTTTCTATTAAAATCTATATCTCTAAAACTGTGCCTGATGGAAAAATTCTAACTACATATCTGAATTCAGAATGAAAAAATGACACTAGATACACTAATCAGATTTCTTGTGAAGAAAACCTTGTCGACTAGTGTTATCTTTCAGAAGATATTTAGGTTGTGTATATCTATCTTTGGTAGTTTTCTTTTTATTCCAAAATATCTGATTAATTTGACTAACGAAAAAAAAAAAAAATTATTATGGTGAAAATAATAAAAAAAGGCATAGCAACTTTTGAAAAACAAAATGGCCATTTGAGAGACCAGGTGGATGAATGGATGGTCAGAATCTGTTAGGGATGAGGCTACTTTCTCTCTTACTCACTTATCCAGTTAATAGACAAATCGTAGAGAAAGAAAGAAAGCATCCTCTATCATTCAACCATTCATGATAGGGGTAATAAATTAATATTAATTTTTTTATTTTAAGAGAAAACAAATATCAAGTCAACAAGATGGAGACTCCGGAAAGAAGGTATTCTCATTCTTTATAATATTTTTATAGACGATACTCAATTTCTCTATGATAATGAAAAACAAAATGTGTTCTTTCGAAGACGTTGATTTGATTAATTTTGAAAAATTCTTTAAGATACTGTAGTGTGTGTGTGTGTTGTCGTTGTTATATAGGCTAATAGTTATTTCTATTGGCTTTTTTATTTAATAATAATATTTAATGGTGGAAAATGACATGTATATATAAGAATTAGGGCTGCGAAAATAATCGATTTATCGATTATTCACCGATTATTTTCTTAAAAAATAATCTATTATTTCGATTATTATTCACAATCTATTATTGGCAAAAAAATCGATTATTTTTGGGAAAAATGCGTTTGAAAAGTTCGGAGGATGAGACTCGTATATACAAAAAAACAAAGGTCAAATGATTTTCACGGGAGCGGAAAAAAAATTATCCGCAGGGCGGTAAAAATTTCGTTTTGCTAAAAAAAAAAGGTCAAATGATTTTCACGGGAGAGGGAAAAATTTTGGTTTTTTCCCATAATCGATTATTTTTTCGTCTTTCCGGACCCAATAATCGATTATTTTTCATAAACGATAATCGATTATTTTTTTTCCATAATCGTACATCCCTAATAAGGATATGAAAATGCAGGCAGCCAAAAATAAAACACTCCCGATACTCTGAACATTCAGACGTTTCGGGCAAAATTTATTCACCCATCCAGTAAAAAAAAAATGTTAAAATATTCGGTTGCTTGGGTTAAAAATTGGCAAAACTTGCATAGTGCATGGAATTACTTCAAAAAAAGCCAAAATATGCACACATATGCTCGAAACAAAGAGGGTTATTTCGAATCGAATACTCATGAAATGGACAACTGCAGAATTTCAGCCAGTGGCGGATCCAGAGGAGTTTCTCGGGTGGGGCGTAATCTGGTGTGACTAGTCGCACAGCACATAATTTTTTCTTATTTTCGGTAATTTAAAGGTGCATTCTGTACTTGTTTACCAGAATTTATATACAAATAAAATTTTCAAGTATTAATTTTTAAATTAAAAATTTTATTAAAAAATGAAATTTTTTTCCAAAAAAAAAAAAAAAAATTTCTTTCACAAAATGATGTTTTTTTCTCAGTCTATTTTGACTTGTTATTAGGTCAAGGTTAATAAATTTGCTAGAAATTCATTTTTGCGAGGTATTTATTTTTTAGGTTTACAGATACGGCCATTATTATCCGTTTCGGCCGCAAGGTGGCCATCATCAGAACCTTAAACAAATTTATTTATTTTTACAAAGATGTATATCATTATATCTATAAGAGTTTTTTTAAATCAATGACACAAACTACATTGTTCTAATCATGCAATATTGACATTATTTCTTTTAATTACCTCTGACATTCCTTTTCATTCATATCAGTCTTTTTAATGACATTATTTAAATAAATTTGTTTAAGGTTCTGATGATGGCCACCTTGCGGCCGAAACGGATAATAATGGCCGTATCTGTAAACCTAAAAAATAAATACCTCGCAAAAATGAATTTCTAGTAATTTATTACCCTTGACCGAAAAAGAAGTCAGAACAGACTGAGTAGAAAAACATCGTTTTGTAAAAGAAATTAATGTTTACCAGTCAGACATCCTCAAATTAAAAAAAAAAAAATTTTTCTCAAATCTCGGCCTTGATTTCAGCAAAGTATTCAGCTTCTATACAAACATCCACTTAGATGAATATCCGGGCTCTACTTATTAGAGTGTACTAGCTAAGGTACGGTTGCCGAAAAATAAGGGAGAAAAAAATTAAATTAGAAAAATGACAAAATTAAAAATGGGAAAGTGGTTAAATGTAACAGGGGGGATGTATGATGAAGAGTAGATGTTGAAAGAGGTAAGAAAAGAAGGAAAGCTCTGATGATGGTCCAAACCATGGGATCGAAACGAGGTGGGTGATAAATAAATTAAAAAATACACTGGCTGCATTTTCCTTCTTTTCTTACCTCTTTCAACAAAGTGGAAAGTCTTATAATATAGAGATTCTCTGAATAGGCCTATTAAATAGCACTTCATCATCAGCGGTTCACACTACCAGTTAGTCCCACATACAAGTTAAAATTTCGTAATGAAACGTTAGATTGGCAGGCCTATGCATGTCATTAATGCCTTATTGCTTGTGAAAGCTGGTTGTTATGCATAGACCTGCCAATCTACTCCGAAATCTTTACTTTTTTCTATTGTTTTACATATTTCCTCTGTTTAAGGCTAAAGATATGCAAGATTTGGATACAAAACCCATGAGTATGTCCCTAGAAATGGTGAAAAACAAACTCCAGGTCCTCGGCGGCTCCATGATGGAACTTTGCGAAGAGGCAATTCGACGACGGAAAAGCATTATTGATATTTTAAGATCAGGAAAAACAGAAGATTGGAAACATCATCAGGAGGATGGTATTGAAAATATTTTTATTTTATTTTTTAATCTAATTGATGAAATTTAAAAAAAAAATTGTTTTTTTTTTTTGTTTAAATAGATGAAATAATAGCTAAAAATTTAGAAGAGGTTCGTAAAGAACAACAAAATGTAATGGAGAATCTTCTAATGGAAATCCAAGCGATTATGTTAAAATCAAATTGCCAAGAAGAGTTTGTTGAAGAACTTAAAAGTAAATCAGCTGCTTTGGAGGATCGACTGGAACAAAAGAAAATGGAAACCGAAATTGCCACTAAGGTAATCTAAGGGAATTGGACCAATTGGTCTGAATATTATACGAAAATAAATTTGAATTTATATTGTTGCGATATTTACTTGAAAATTTTGTATTCTTGACAATAACTGCCTTGAGGAAGGTCACAATTAACGACCGAAATGCCAATAGATTAAATGTATTAGTAGAAATTTATTTAGTTTCCTCGCTGCTAAGTCCCTTCCATTTACTACACAGCGATATCTCATTGCTAATAATTATGTGTTTATGTAAACTTATATTCAAGGTTAGACTCGGGAGTTTAAATAATAAAAAAAAAATAAAAAAAATTTTTAAACAAATCCAATTTTTATAATATGTTAAAAACCAAAAATTGTTGGGAAAAAAATTTAAAAAAAAATAATTAAATTATTAAAATAAAAAAGGGACAACAATGAAAATAAGTTAATAAATTTTATTTATTTCCATTGTTGTGCTTTTTTATTTTAATAATTTAATTAATTCATTATTTGCTGAATATTATTATTGTTTCAAATTTAATTTAATAAGTGTTAATTTGTAATTAATAAAAGATTAAAACTCTTCTTTAGTTAAATGAAGATATAGAAGAAATAAAAGAGAAGTTGATAAGCGCTGAGAGCAAATCATCTCAATTGGAAAATAAGCAAGTTGGCTTACAGCGGGTCTTCCATGATTTAGAAACCAAATTAAAGGGCCATCTGGAAAATCATTCGAAAATTGTTCAACAACTTGAAAACGAGAAAACGGATTTAACAATGAGGGTAACGGAAAAGGATAAAAAATTTATCTCCTTGATGAAAACATTAAAAGAAGAGAGAGCGAATAAAGAAATGGACCTTAAATTAAAGAGTTAAGTTTTAATAAATTATATTAAGGTAAAATTGAAAAATCATATCGTCACACACCACACACGTCTTGGTACTACAAATAGGCAATTGATATTTTTACTTTCTCTTACCTATGTATATATGCAATATATATATATATGTTCTGGAAGGTTTCCGCGACCGGATGTATGCGAAGATAAGTTTCTCGGGTTGTGTCGCGTGTGATGTTGAGATTTACTCGACGTTTCGGCTCTCCTTTTGGAGCCATTTTCAAGAGTATGGAATTAGGGGGGAATTGTTGGGGTGGTTTGTTTACGGGGTCGCAGTCTTGCTGGTCCCCAGGTCAATTTGGATGCCTCAGAGGCTTGGTTTGGTCTCTGAGAGCAGGAGGAAGGTTGAGTGTGTGTAATTGCGTTTGTGTTCGGTTTAGGTTGACTACGGGGCCTCAGTCTGCCTCCCCAAGTCGATGTGTTATTGGTTTGGTTAGTGGATGTGTTAGGAGATTGGGTGCGTGTGTGTGTGATCGTGTCTGTGTTTAATTTAGGTTGACTTTGGGGCCTCAATCTGCCTACTCCCCAGTCGATGTATTGCTGGATGTTTCCGAGGCTTGTGTTTGTGTTTGAGATGTGTTGGGTTGTGTGGTGGCGGTTTGCGTGTTGATGGTCGAAGTGATTTGTGTTTTGGTTTTTCTTACTGCTGTGGCGCTCGAGGTCTTGCATGCTTGACGGCTAGCTGACGACTGAACCTTCTCGGTTGGGTTTGCTGCTTTTATACCTGAGTAGGTGGGGGTACTAATGGTCATTCCTTTGTTATTGACTGACCCCTTTTTTAGAGCTAATTGGTTTTGGAGTGGTAATCCCTTTTTGAATCTTAATGAGCTGCTTAATTGGTGTGGTGGAAGGGGGCTCTTTGTTAGGTTTAATGACCTTGCTAATGGAGGTCCCTTTGTTAGTAGTAATCCCTTTGTTAATGTTAGAAGTTTTGATAATTGATTTGTTAACGGGTGTGTGTGGAATGTGAAGTGTTTGATCCTTGTCTTTGACCTGCCTGGGTGGTCTTTTGCTCAGCATTGGAATTAGAGGTTTCCATGTGGACGGGAAGTTAAGGGCATCGTCTCTTTTGTTTAGACATTCTGGCCTTTTGTGGATTTCTATGGCTTCTCGTGTGACGCGGGTGTGGAAGTTGTCTATTGATTCTATTGTTTTGCTTTGGTCGAAGTTCAAATCACTTCGACCATCAACACGCAAACCGCCACCACACAACCCAACACATCTCAAACACAAACACAAGCCTCGGAAACATCCAGCAATACATCGACTGGGGGAGTAGGCAGATTGAGGCCCCAAAGTCAACCTAAATTAAACACAGACACGATCACACACACACGCACCCAATCTCCTAACACATCCACTAACCAAACCAATAACACATCGACTTGGGGAGGCAGACTGAGGCCCCGTAGTCAACCTAAACCGAACACAAACGCAATTACACACACTCAACCTTCCTCCTGCTCTCAGAGACCAAACCAAGCCTCTGAGGCATCCAAATTGACCTGGGGACCAGCAAGACTGCGACCCCGTAAACAATCCACCCCAACAATTCCCCCTAATTCCATACTCTTGAAAATGGCTCCAAAAGGAGAGCCGAAACGTCGAGTAAATCTCCACATCACACGCGACACAACCCGAGAAAACTTATCTTCGCATATATATATATATATATATATAGAGAGAGAGAGAGAAAGTATTGGATTCATGTCAAAAATTCGATGTAGAGATTTTGATGGATCTTCACATTTTGCGGTCCCCTGAATCCAAAAAAGTGGTTTTCGCGACATGGTCTGTCTGTGGGTGGGTGTGAACAAAATATCTCAAGAACGAAAAGAGCTAGGAGGTTGAAATTTTATATTTAAGTTAGGCACCCTTCCAAGGGACGTAACACGAAGCTTTTGAACAAAATCTTGAACTAGTACTTTACTGATGTACTTTTTCAGTTTTTTTCGATTTTCTCTAAATTTGTTCCAACGATATATTTTTTTTTTAAATTCAAAAATCAATTGTTTTTTAGATTCTCTTTAAAATGTATATTCTCATTTTGTGATTGAAATCTTCTGAAGACCACTTTACTCTTGTACTCCATAGAAAAGATAGGAGAAATGGTTGCCATGGTAACAACATATAAATATTTTCCACATATAAATTTTACATCTTGAAAATAGAATGTACCGTACTGTCGGAAACTAAATACATGTCGACACAAAAAATCTGGTGAGACAAGCACAGTACACAACTTTCGATTACCGAAGGTAAGAGAAAGTTGTGTGCTGGGCGCCAGTCACACCAGATTTTTTCAGTTTATATTCTTATTAGCTGTCTACAGCGCCCCTACTGCGAAAGCCAAAAGATAAAATAAAGACGTATTTTAAATATAATTTTCTAATAGAGAGGAGGTTTAGCCGAATAAAAAGTATTTATTAATGTGTCTCGATTCTGGAAACGCTTCGAGATATATTTGATGTCTCATCTTCAGTCCGTATATAAAATTTAATAAATTATTAATTTTCGATATATGATAAAATTACATAATTATTCTGTAGATAAACTTTCTGAGGTGTGGAATATCATTTATAAAATTTTAAAAGAGGAAGTTGTGTTCTGTGCTTATCACACCAGATTTTTCGTGTCGGCCTATATTTAGTTTACCCCGATATAGTAGAATTCAAGATGTAAAATTTATAAGTATGGGGAAATATATTTTGTTACCATGACAACCATTTGGCCTATCTTTGTGGAAGTGGATTTCTCTAACAAGACGTCGTTTTTGTTTTCCTCTTTTATCTAAATTTTATTCCACGTCGCCAACTGATAGATCGGAGTTATTAAGTATAAGCTGTTTTTATTGAATCAAAGCAAAGTCATACATGTAACTAACAACATTAGAATCAATAGAATCATTCGCCACTTACAAGGGGAGTGCATAGCCTTGATAACACCGATTTGAACGAAAATTTTTATGTGTAGTACTTGATGAAAGACAAATTCTGTTAAAGCGAGAGAACGCGCTTCTCAACGGTTCGTCTAAAAAAATGTTAAAGATTTTGCCTGCATGCCTTAAGCCGTTGCTAACAATAACATTTACAAAAGTCGTGATGGCTAGATCGGTAGAGCGCATTCTTTGTAAACAAAAATCCCGAGTTCGAAATTCGCCTTGTGCAACTATTTTTTTTTTTTGTTTCAGAATATTTTTTAATATTAATAAATAAATAAAAAGTTTTTTTTTAATTATTGGCATTTAATTTTCAACATGTTCCATATATTTAAAGAAAATTCGAATGCTTTCTGACAAAAATATAATATAAGGAAATATTTAATATTATACTAGAAATATATTACTATTTATTCAACACATAAATAAATTTACAATTAACATATTAGCATTAATTGTAAATAATACATAAAGGTCAAAAAATATAAAGAGCGAAAATAAATCAAAGAAATATGTATAGCATACAGACTCTTACAACAAACGTTACATATTAAAAAAAATTGAAATATTAATTAGCGGAATCTGTAGCGCCTTTGCAAGATGCTGGGTGATATTGTTCATAAAAGCAATGAAAAAAATTGTAAATCTATTAAATGCAGCATTTTTGCACGCACAGGGCGTTTTCAAAACGTCTACAGGAATAAATATTTTTATGTTCAATAAATAGTAATATATTTCTAGTATAATATATTAAATATTTCCTTATATTATATTTTTGTCAGAAAGCATTCGAATTTTCTTTAAATATATGGAACATGTTGAAAATTAAATGCCAATAATTAAAAAAAACTTTTTATTTATTTATTAATATTAAAAAATATTCTGAAACAAAAAAAAAATAGTTGCACAAGGCGAATTTCGAACTCGGGATTTTTGTTTACAAAGAATGCGCTCTACCGATCTAGCCATCACGACTTTTGTAAATGTTATTGTTAGCAACGGCTTAAGGCATGCAGGCAAAATCTTTAACATTTTTTTTTAGACGAACCGTTGAGAAGCGCGTTCTCTCGCTTTAACAGAATTTGTCTTTCATCAAGTACTACACATAAAAAATTTTCGTTCAAATCGGTGTTATCAAGGCTATGCACTCCCCTTGTTAGATCATCTATATCAGAAGTACAAGAGTAAAGAGTGGTCTTCAGAAGATTTCAATGGCAAAATGAGAATATACATTTTAAAGAGCATCTAATAAATAATTGATTTTTGAATTTTAATCAAAATCGTTGGAGAATTTTGAGAAAATCGAAAAAAACTGAAAAACTACATCAGTAAAGTACTAGTACTCTTTTGGCTGATTTTGTTTAAAAGCTTATTTTCACGCTCTAGCGGGGTGTCTAACTTAAATATAAAATTTCAACCTCCTTCATGCTTTAAATTGAACCCAGACAGACAGACAGACACACATACACACCTTGACAGACAGCCAGACCATGTAGGAGAAAACCACTTTTTTGGATTCAGGGGACCTCAAAACGTGTATTTCCATCAAAAACTCGACATCGAATTTTTGACATGAATCCAATACTTTCTCTCTCTAAATATTAACAAATATATAAAGGTAAGAGAAAGTAAAAATAAATGAAATAAAAGAAGACATATTGCCCACCCCCCCATTCAGTTCCGGCGCCTATGTAATAAACAAAAATAAAAATCACACAACACTAACTTTCCACTAGAAAAGGTAGGGTAGAAATTGTAGAGAGAAGGCAATTCAAAAAAAAAAAAAAAAAAAAAAAAAAAAAATTAAAAATATGAGAAGAAACATAATTCTCCCTTGACCAAATTTCTATTTGAACGAATATTGAATTTTGAAAAACAACCGCACATGATCAATATTATTGTCAATATCCCCCACCACTTTCGGATATTGATGTTTGAAAATGAAAAAATTTAAATTTTCATCAATATGCTTCTTCAATATCAATACCATCTTCAATACCCCC
>JAKCPI010027188.1:0-17177 GCA_023213315.1 Euborellia annulipes
AAAAAAACCTTGTAAATTCAATGGAAATCCCTTCAATTCATTCCGAAACCGTAATGAAAATGCGTCAATGAGGTTTCTCGTCAATTCAATGGGATACCTTGTTAAAATGAAATTGAAGGTGCATCTTATAATTTCAAAAGGTTTTCCTGTTGAAAAAAACTGACAAGATTTCCTTTAAATTTAAAAGGAAATTTTGTTAAAACGAAGTTGACCGTATTTACCGTAAATTTTAAAGGAATTTTTGTTGAAACGAAATTGACAGGATTTCCTGTAAATTTTAAAGGAAATTTTGTTGAAACCAAATTGACAGGATTTCCTGTAATTTTTAAAGGATATTTTGTCAAAACTAAATTTACTGGATTTCTTGTAATTTTAAAATGATTTTTCATTTAATTTTAAATTGAATTTATTTCAATCTGCTACAGCTACACTCGACGGAACACAGGTTTTTGGCGTGTTGATTAATTTAAGAGATTTTTTAATTATTTATTTTAAATATATTTTTAATTTTTCTCAGGTCAAAGATATGCATTATTGTTTTACGAATGACATGAGAAAAATCAAACATATATTTAAAAAATAATTAAAAAAATTTTTTAATTAATCAACACGCCAAAATCCTGTGTTCCGACGAGCTGTGGCAGATTGAAATAAATTCAAGTTACAATGATTTTTTTGTCAAAAACAATTTGACAGGATTTCTTATAATTTTAAAAGGATTCTTTGTATAAAGGAAATTATGTAAAAAAATCAAATTTACAAAATTATAACAAAAAAATGTTTTTTTATTTTACGAGTTAATTACAAAAAAATTACAATTCAGTTGTAATGTACACCAAACTTATATAAATAAATACTTTTGAAATGAATTATCAAGATGTCTTATTTTATAAATAGGCCTATTAATAAGTTTTGAAACAAATTAAAATATCAAAAATATGTATTTATTTTTAGATAATATGAAAAAAAACAATAGAAATGTCATTTTCAGAACCATAGGATGAATTGTTCATTTGTAGATGCTGAATCTTCGATTTTGTATTCTGAAAAAAAAAGTTTGTTTTTTAATTCTACCAAAATTTGTTTATATTCTAAATTTTTAACTTGTTGAGGTCGGCCTGACCAAGAGAGCCAGAAGCCCTCTTGGGCTAAGGTATTGTATTCGGTTCTTTTGTCACTTGAAATTAAGGAATTTTATCTGAAAGAACCCTTTTCCCACTAATGTCAATGGCCGAAAGCCTAAAACGTATGCAAGAGTTTTTTATTCAAAAAAAATAAATTGTATAAACACTAGATAATATTTTGAAACATTTCACCTTTTGTTTTATAACATTATATTTACCTTTTAATGTATGAAACAGACCTTCTAAATCCCACTCAATTAGAATGTGATATAATTTTAAATAGTCTTCATTGAAGTCCTGCAAGTCAAGCACAAAATTTATTATAAATAATATATTAAAAGAAAATCATAATATATTTTGTAGACGTACCTTGGTTTTTTGCCATAATATGTAAGAAAAAAACAGGACACAAAGAAAATTTTGTTAGACGTGCCGTGAATAAAAAAAAAAAAATACAAATATTTTTCAAAATTAAAAAAGTATATATGATAGAAGATATCAACTCGGATTTCAAATATTCAAAGAATGAATCTGGAAAAGAAATGTAGCCTAGTCAACTCAAGCTAGTCATACTGTCTGCTAAGAGAGAATGACGAGCTTTGAGTTAGAGAGGAAGCAATGGGTAGGTAGGTAGGTATGGAGGGAGTTGCCTTTTTCTCAGGTAAAATAAGAATTTAAAGGTTTTTACTGTCAAATTTAAAGGAAACCTTGTCAATTTTACAGGATTTCTTTTTGAATTAGAACTCGATGAAATTTCCTGTAAAAATAAAAGGAAATTTTATCATTTTTACGGTATGAGTTTGTCATATAGAACTTGAGGCGATTTCTTGTAAAAATAAAAGGAAAATTTGTTAATTTTATGGGAAGGTTTGTTGAAAATTTTTAAAGGGATTCCACTTTAATTTTACAAGGTCGGTTTTTTTTCAGTGTATGTTTATCAATTTGAATAGATACCAAACGATGTATTTATATTTTTTACTGTTTAAAATGCATAATAAAAGATATATTCATGTTTAATAAATTCATATTTAATAAACAAAAATGATTAAATAATATTTCACAAAAAGAAGTGAAATCTCAGCCAAAAACATCGGAGATGCAAAAAGGGGCGCCTAGCATTATTTTTGCCCAGCGTCGAGGGGAAATCAAAAAAAATGGGGAATGACTTCCCCCCGAGACTTTCTCGTATATTCTTTTGGGATTACGTCTGGGTGTGTGTGTGAACACGATTGCTTAAAAACCAAAGCAGCTAGATGGATGAAATTTGGTATATGCTCCTTACACTAATATTGTAGATTTCTATCAACTTTTGGAGTAAATACGTCACTTGGAAGTAGTACTTTACAAATAAAGAATTATATATATCATGTGTTGGTCCATGAGGTAATTATGAAAAACATATAACCAAGTATTTATTAATTTAAACAAGCGAAAAATGTAGGTACCGCCGGGATTTGCACCACGGATCTTGTCGATTTACGCTCAACACGCCCTACTGTTGGACCACAGTACGCACTCGCTTATTTAAATTATGATAGATCGCTGATTTCAGTCTACTAGAGAAACGCCGCTCTAATCAAGCGTTCAGATTTCTCCGCTGCTGAGGCGCGACCTAGATGGACGTTTTGAGAAATTAACTCAATTATGCAATTAATAAATAAAGAATTATATATATCATGTGTTGGTCCATGAGGTAATTATGAAAAACATATAACCAAGTATTTATTAATTTAAACAAGCGAAAAATGTAGGTACCGCCGGGATTTGCACCACGGATCTTGTCGATTTACGCTCAACACTGACTGACTGAAATCAGCGATCTATCATAATTTAAATAAGCGAGTGCGTACTGTGGTCCAACAGTAGGGCGTGTTGAGCGTAAATCGACAAGATCCGTGGTGCAAATCCCGGCGGTACCTACATTTTTCGCTTGTTTAAATTAATAAATACTTGGTTATATGTTTTTCATAATTACCTCATGGACCAACACATGATATATATAATTCTTTATTTATTAATTGCATAATTGAGTTAATTTCTCAAAACGTCCATCTAGATCGCGCCTCAGCAGCGGAGAAATCTGAACGCTTGATTAGAGCGGCGTTTCTCTAGTAGACTGAAATCAGCGATCTATCATAATTTAAATAAGCGAGGGCGTACTGTGGTCCAACAGTAGGGCGTGTTGAGCGTAAATCGACAAGATCCGTGGTGCAAATCCCGGCGGTACCTACATTTTTCGCTTGTTTAAATTAATAAATACTTGGTTATATGTAGTACTTTACTTAAAAAGTTTTTTCCAAAATTTTGAAATTTTCAATTTTTTTGTTATATTATGATAAAATACTCAATTTTAAAGTTTTTATTCTTTGAAATTTTTCCGAAACTGAATAGTTTTTGAAATAATCACAAAAAAAAATGACATTTTTCGTTAATTTTGGAAAGAAAAATCAAAACAAAATCATACAGGTGTCATTAAAAAACATGTAAATATAAACAAATGAATTTGTGAAACAACTTCTGTAGGGGTATTTAAGTGAAATGTCTTCTTTTTGAGAAAGACATTTTTCCAGCAGGTTAAAAAAAAAAAAATTAAATAATGATAATGCCGAGTATTGGTGATTAACGTAGAAGGAATGGAAGGAACTTCCGTTATTTTTATATTAACACATACACACTACTCTTAAGACATGCGATTTTATTAAAAGATGAATCATCTCGATCGGAAGGTCGATCACAACAAACCAAGAAGGAGACGGAGGCATTGTAAACAGAGAGAGTGAAGAGAAAGGGGGCAGGCAGGTGACGTCAGAGGGGCGCCGGGTTGTGTTTCTATTTGCGGGTACTGAGAGCGGCGAGGCGAGCAGTCGATGCCCAGAATAGCTTCTTCTTCTTGTGTTGGGCCACGCCGCGCCGCGCCGGAACAATCAAGGAGGTGCTTCCTCCTCCTCCTCCTAGCTCTTCTTAAATTTAGAGAAAGCCCTTCGAGGGACAGAGAGAAGCCAGCTTCCGATCATCTTATATAAAAGACTAAAATAGAAATGCTAATTCGTTTTTATTCGTTATATAAAAACAAAATAAAGAGAGAGAGAAAAAAAAAAAGAATACTTCCTTAATTTTTATAAATATTCTTACATTGTTGTTAAATCACACAAAACAATTATTATTATGGGAGTTATTAATTTTTTTTTTTTTTTTTTTTTTTAATTTAAAAAAATCTTGAAATCGCCGCAACCAGAAGACCTAGAAGAACTATTCCACTTCATCACAGCCTGCAAAATAACAATATGAAACCGCAAGAAAATTGGTACTTTGATCGTTCAGCTAACATGTTCTTCTAATGTTTATCTTCTATCATGTATTTACTAAAAATGTATCTTATAGACATTTATTTTCTATCATGTTTTTCTAAAATTTATTTTCTATTATGTTCTTTCCTAAAAGTTTTGTTTATATTCATTTATTGCTAGTATGTTTTTTCTAAAAGTGTTATTTGAAATGATTTAATTACGAGCATGTTTTTTTTTATAATGTTTATTTGATACGATGTGGTTACTAAAAATGTAAGTTATAGACATGTATTTCCTATTATGTTTTTCTAAAATCTATTTTATATTATGTTTTTATGATTATATTACTTTTATATGCAATGTTTATAAAAAATTGTATGGAGAAAAAAATCGGAGGGCTGAATGGCTTCGTGCTACAGCCGAGAAATAAAGAATTAAAAAAAAAATTTAAAAAAACATTCACATTTTTTTCTGATTCACACTCACATTCACACTGTCTTTTCGGCAACTCAGGCCTATAAGACATTTACGATAACCGTTATTGATTTAATATACATATATGGGGTCCAGGCATTTCTATTTAAGCCATTTGGTATCCAATTGGCTTAAATAAAATCATCGGACTGCCTGGGGTCCGAACCCGCGACTTTTGGTATACGAGGTTAGCACCCTAACCTCTACACCAAGCACTGAGGGCGAAAAGAAAATTATTATTATTCCAATCCAGTGCCTGCTTGAGGATTTGTTTACATTCATGGAATACACAAATTAAAAGAATACATAAATATTTCTTTATACATTTCCTATGGGAGAAATCGTAACTTTAAAAATTAATAACTTTAAAAGTTATAGGAATTTCGGGATGAAAACAATTTTCCTGTAATCCCAAGAAGGTCCTCTTTATGTATATAAAATTTCATTTCAAAATTCCAACGGAAAGTTGCCTAAATAGAGAGTGACACACAGACGGACATTAGTACATAGATTGTTTGAAATTTTGGTCGCGCTCGTTCTGAATGCACCTTTGATTAACATATTTTTATTTTTATCACCACTCTGGAATAATAAATTTTAACAATCCGCGAAGCAAATTGTGGATTATAGCATGGAGAGATAAATATTTCAAAATAACCCTTTTGAATAGAATAGCTCTCTCTACGACCCATACTGCTTGCTTGCTGTTACTGCTGCTGATGATTTTATTCTTCTTCTTTTTTTTGACAAGTTAATTAACTTTTTTTTTTGTTTTGCCTGGAGCCAATTTCTCAGCAAGTGGAGGCAGGCAGACTCCCCTGCCTCCTCCGTCGGTGGTCCAGAAGAGAGAGATGGGATGCCTTCTGTCTTCTTTCTCTATAGATAAAATATAAATGTCTCTTCGCCCGCCCTTCACACGCCCTTAAATAGTTATTATTCCGCTGATTGAAGTTAAACGTTCTATTCGGCCTTTAAAGGGATCAACTGACTGATGAATAGGGCTGGACGGTAAACCGGTTTACCGGTAAAAACCGGTAAAAATTTTTTACCGAAAACGCGGTAACGAACCTCTAATTCGATAAAAACCGGTTTTTTTTCGAAAGTCGGTAAAAACCTATTTTTTCGGGCGGTAAAAAATTTTGGTACCGCGAGAAAAAAAAAATGTTTCGGCAAAAAATTGGCTCTCTAAAAAAAAGGTAAAATATTTTTTCGCCCTGGGAAAAACTTTGGTTCCGCGGAATGGGAAAAATGTTTCGGCAAAAAATTGGCATTCCGTGTGGAAAAAAAATGTTTCGGCAAAAATTGGCTCCCTAAAAAAAAGGTAAAATATTTTTCCGGGTGGGGAAAAATTTTGGTCCCGCGGGGGAAAAAAATGTTTCGGCAAAAAATTGGCATTCCGTGTGGAAAAAATGTTTCGGCAAAAATTGGCTCTCTAAAAAAAAGGTAAAATATTTTTCCGGCGGGGAAAAATTGGTGGGGGAAAAAATGTTTCGGCAAAAAATTGGCATTCCGTGTGGAAAAAAAATGTTTCGGCAAAAATTGGCTCTCTAAAAAAAGGTAAAATATTTTTCCGGCCGGGGAAAAATTTAGGTTCCGCGGGGAAAAAAATGTTTCGGCAAAAAATTGGCTCTCTAAAAAAAAGGTAAAATATTTTTTCGGCCTGGGAAAAATTTTGGTTCCGCAAAAAAAAAAAATGTTCCGCGGCGGCAAACTTTGGTTCCGCGGGCGGTAAAAAATTTTTACCGACTTTCGAGAAAAACCGGTTTTTTTTTCATTATCGAGGTCGGTAATGAAAATCCATTACCGTCCAGCCCTACTGATGAAGTTTGAAAACAATCTGGAAACCCTTTTTGTGATCTACGTGCTAAAAAGTTTGATTGCTATTAAATGACAGCTTCTCATGAAAATCATCATACAAAAGACAAAGAAAAACTGTTGTCGAATATATATATATAGGCCTATTATATATGGACCTTGTTATGCATTAATGTGTCAAGCGCCAAAAAAAATTAAAAATTGAGTTAAATACGGAATATTGTTTCAAATGATATAATTAATAGTATTAAAATTTATAAAAAAATTTATATTTAATGTTACTTGCACAATTGACAAAAAAAATTATATATAATCCAATGAAAACAAAAAACTTTAATGTTAATTTTCTCAAAACTCGGTAGGTGGCGCTTGACACATTAATGCGTAACAGGGTCCATATAGAAGGATTGAAGAATCATATTGATATCATAAAACAGAATCTCAGGAGTTTAAACCAACATTTAATAAAACAACGCTCATTCAGGTCTATTCTTTAAAAACAGACGTTAAAATTTAAATTAAACAAATAGGTGTTAAAAAGTAATGTAAAAACAATCAGCGTTAAAAAAATGCTATTCAAAATCACTCAAATAGCTATTCTGCAAACAAAAACTTTAAAACCAAAGCGTTAACATTTAGTAAATAGTGTTAAAAATTAATGCCATGTCTAGGGGTGCCTTTAATATTTTAACGTCGTGTTTAAAACGTCCTTAACTTTTTTTTTTTTCTTAAAACACTCACACTTTTTCCTATTCACACTTTTTTTTTGTTTTATAAAAACCATTCACACTTTTTTCTCATTCACACTCACATTCACACAGTCTTTTCGGCAACTTAGCCCATATAAGACTTTGACGATAACCGTTATTTATGAATTTATCTATTATTGGGGTCCAGGCATTCTTATTTAAGCCATTTGGTATCCAGATGGCTTAAATAAAATCATCGGACTGCCTGGGGTCCGAACCCGCGATGTTTGGTATACGAGGTTAGCACGCTAACCTCTACGCCATGCCCCGAGGGCCCTATTCACACTTAACATTTACAGTCTTTTCGGCAACTTAGGCCATGTAAGACTTTAAAGGATACTAGTATTTATAATATATATTTTTTTGAGGTCCAGGCATTCTTATTTAAGCCATTTGGTATCCAGATGGCTTGAATAAAATCATCGGACTGCCTGGGGTCCGAACCCCCGACCCTTGGTATACAAGGTAGGCGCGCTACCAACTACGCAAAGCCCGGGGCGTCCTTAACCTAAAAAGTAAGGTTATGATTTTGATAGCTTTTAAATAAAAGCAAAAAAATCTGGTGTGACTGGTAGCACAGCAAACAACTTTCTCTTACCTTCGGCAATCGAAAGTTGTATACTGTGCCTGTCACACCAGATTTTTCGTGTCCACATGTATTTAGTTTCCGCCGATATATTAGAATTCATTTTTTTTTTTTTTTAAACACACACTTTTTTCTGATTCACACACACATTCACAGTCTTTTCGGCAACTTAGGCCATATAAGACTTTAAAGGATACTAGTATTTATAATATATATTTTTTTGAGGTCCAGGCATTCTTATTTAAGCCATTTGGTATACAAATGCCTTAAATAAAATCATCGGACTGCCTGGGGTCCGAACCCGCGACGTTAGGTATACGGGGTTAGCACTCTAACCGCTACACCAAGCCCCGAGGGCATATTAGAATTCAAGATGTAAAATTTATAAGTATGGGATAATATTTATATTTTCTTACCATTTCAACCATTTCTCCTATCCTTCCTATGAAGTACAAGAATAAAGTGTACTTCAGAAGATTTCAAGAGCAAAATGAGAGTATACCTTTGAAAGAGCATCTAAAAAATAATTGATTTTTGAATTTTAATCAAAATTGTTGGTGCAAATTTAGAGAAAATCGAAAAAAAACTGAAAAAGTTCATCAGTAAAGTACTAGTACTCTTTAGTCGATTTTGTTTTAAAGCTTCGTGTCACGTCCCATGCGGGTGCCTAACTTAAATATAAAATTTCAACCTCCTAGCTCTTTTCGTTCTTGAGATATTTTGTTCACAAACACCCACAGACAGATCATGTTGCGAAAACCACCTTTTTGGATTCAGGGAAAACCTCAAAATGTTCATTTTCATCAAAAATCTTGACATAAAATTTTCGACATAAATTCAATACTTTCTCTTAACATATATAGGTAAAAGAAATTTAAAAAAAAAAAAAAAAAAAATTGGAGCGTCAAATTTTTCTTACTTTCACCTTACACTTGCTGTATATATAACAGTGTTAATAGTAGTACACGAAAGTAAAATTAAATGAAGTAAACGCCGATAAATAACTTGCATGCACATAATAGGGAGGAGGCGCTACATGATTGAATAATTCTTTATTGATACATGTTTAGCCGGCCTATAATAATTCTTTTTAATCAGAAAGAGAAAACATAACCTCATTTTATAGATAGAATATTGATATTCAGTGCCGTATTATGTAAAATTTTAATTACGTACGTATCTCTTTAAAAAAAAAAAAATCACTTTTACACGTTTGTTATTTCTATTTACGGAAACTTGTTTAATTCTCCGACTCCACTACAATAAAATAAGCTAGGGCATAGAGGTGTTTAAAAATTATGTCGATAATCTATTATATTAAAACAAAAAAACAACTGGAATTTTATCTTAAAATATTATAGCTTCGTCTTTGTTTTTAACTCTTGTAGGTGAAGTTAATAGCATTGTTATAAAATTAAAAACGTCATAATCGATCATAAGATCTGAACTTTATACAAAGTGGGGGATCAAGGGGTCAAATAAAAAAAATATTTTATTATCAAATATTTTTACTTTAAGTTTAATAGAGAAGGAATTCCGGAAAACGGTTCAACTTAGGGTTGGTAGATTCGGAGACTGAATCGATTTTCGATTTCTCGATTTTAAAATCGAAACCATTTTGAAAAAATCTATTATTGCCTAAAAAAAAAACAACGATTTTTTATCGATTTTCTATTTTTTTTACAAAAAATTTTGCGTTGTGCCCATTTTAAGTAGGAACTGACCGAATTTTCTGTTTCGGCCAAAAGCCAACAGAAACCTGAGTTTGAAAAGGTGGAATGAGATTCGTATACTAAAAAAAAGGTCAAATGAATTTTTGTATAGGAAATTTTATGAAAAAGTTTAAAACAAGTTTCAGCCGAAACTAAAATTGAAGGGGAAATTAGGTTTCAGTTTCGACTGAAAAACTTATTTCGGTCCCTAGTTTTAGGCTAAGCAGAACGCGAATCCCCGTCGCTTGGCGTTTTTTCCGCCGCGAAAGGGGGCGAAATGTTGTATAAGGAAGACTTTCCCCCTCCACAGGGAGTACTTCGCGGCGACTCTCTTTCCGCCTTTTCGTTTACAATTTACACTCCTTCCGGGTCCAGAAGGGGTTAAAAACCCGGGGGTTTTTTTTTTTTTTAAGGTCTTGTTTACGGTTTTCAAGCAGTTTGTGGAACAAAAAAAATAGAACTTTACATTACTGATGCCCAAATTTATTCAGTCTTTATAATTTGTATAAAGCGTTATGCCTGGAG
The DNA here is from genome assembly GCA_023213315.1 of Euborellia annulipes. Taxonomy (NCBI): domain Eukaryota; kingdom Metazoa; phylum Arthropoda; class Insecta; order Dermaptera; family Anisolabididae; genus Euborellia; species Euborellia annulipes. The sequence continues at coordinate 10,273 of JAKCPI010027188.1, forward strand.
ATGCTGAGTGGCGAAAGTCCAAAATTAAACAATTCGAGAAAAGGCGTTTTCTAAACATACACATTTAAATAGATGGGCAACAAATGAATAGGCCGGAATCAATAGTAAAGAATACAAATATATTTTTCCCACTTTGGCATTCAAAAGAGAAGAGGTATTAACAACTTTCCGTAGGTTTAACTCAAAAATTGAAAACCTTCTACAGGCCAAGAATGAATCTACTATTTTATGTGTATTTCAATTCAAAAAATGAAAATTTCGGTCACTCAGCATTATTAGCAGGCGATATACAGTCTTTGTATATGTTAGGCAAATACAACATAATATATACAAAATAACCTATTTAGTCTTTCTAACTTCTAAGTTTTAACAAACCCAAAGAACCAAACATAAGCTTCTATATTTCTTAAAAAGACTAACATGTCTAAATGTGGACAGGATATGCGGTTCCGCAAGTGAGTAAAATCGAAAATCGACTGTCAAAAATCGATTTTTTCAAAACATTGAATCGATTCGAGTTTGAATCGCAAATCGATTTTCGATTAAAATCGAAATTGATTCGACCAACCAGAGTTCAACTGTTTGAATGGAAGCCAAGGACACCCAAAAACAGCCAATACACGTCCCGCTCCATCCGAAAAAATAAATTAAACGGGTTCGTTATGCTGTTTATATGATAGAAATAAAAAATCTCATCCAAAGCGGATTTTGCAGCTAGTATCAAATAAACACACAGGGAGAGAGAGATATATATATATTTCAATTTCTCTTATGATAAATATAATTTAGTATCTCTTTTGTAAATAGTGTCCATTATATTCTAGGTATAATATATGATACATATTAAAGGAGAGAGAGAGAGAGAGAGAGATTCATTCCTGGGAGGGTGACATATGCAGGCGCGCATTTCCTGTCCTCCAGCCCGGATATTCCAAAGCAGAGTGCGGGTCACATCCGACCGGGAATTTCGGAGAGTCCATCATGACTCATCGGTTCACTTGACTAAGATGTAAAAATAAATTAATATCTATTTGTTATTATTATTTAATTAACTTATTATTATTTAAAACCAAATGAGAAGGAAAAGAAGAAGGAAATGAAAATTGCTCATTTCTAAAAGTAAAAAAAAAAAAAAATTATCTTTTGTTTATAAGAATTGTCTAATATTTACGAAAGAGTGTGTTACTTTCTCTTACCTATATATATATGTTAATATAGAGAGAGAGAGAAAGTATTGGATTCATGTCAAAAATTCGATGTCGAGATTTTGATGGATATACACGTTTTGAGGTCCCCTGAATCCAAAAAAGTGGTTTTCGCTACATGGTCTGTCTGTGTGTGTTCAATTTTAAGCACGCCCGCTGGCTTGGTCTAGGGGTTAGCGTGCTAACCTTCTATACCGAGAGGCGCGGGTTCGGATCCCAGGCACTCCGATGATTTATGGGTTATTATCTAAGCCATTTGGATACTAAATGGCTTAAATAAGAATGCATTTTTAAATTTTAAAAAAAAAAAATTTTTTTTTAATTTAAAGTATTTTTTTTAAAAATTTGGGAAAAATTAATTTTTTAAAAGGTTTTTTTTAGTGGATCCCAGGATCGATGATTTTATTAGCCATTTGGATACCAAATTAACGGTTATCGTCAAAGTCTTATATGGGCTGAGTTGCCGAAAAGACTGTGTGAATGTATGTGTGAGTGTGAGTGTGAATAAGAAAAAAGTGCGAGAGTTAAAAAAAAAAAAAAACTTGAATTCCAATATATCGGCGAAAACTAAACAGGGCCGGAACTAGGAGATTTTTTAGGAGGAGCAAAATTTTATTTTCTATACAAAATTCATATCATTTTACCTTTTTTTTTTAGTAAATCTTTCTTTAATTGCCGCCCCCTGATATCAGCCGCCCGGGGCACATGCACCCACAGCCCCCTCCCCCTAGATCCGGCCCTCAAACTAAATATATGTCGACACGAAAAATATGGCGTGACAAGCACAGAACACAACTTTCGATTACCGAAGGTAAGAGAAAGTTGTGTGCTGTGCTACCAGTCACACCAGATTTTTTTTTATTTTGTCCCCATCCCTATTTATTTCAATTGAATGATCGCCAATTCAATTGGGACAAATTTTTCTAGCCACCCGGACTCCTTCGACCTCTATGTCATTTAGTCCACGACTAGAGGATTTTTTCAAAAATGAATTTTTTTTTTTTTTTTTTAAGGTCTTTTTCGGCATCTAAGGCCATTTAGACCCATCCCTATTTTTTTCAAATGATTGATAATCAATTCAAATGAAATTTTCTCGCTTGGAACGGGAAGCGAATGTCTGAGGGTCACGGGCAAATTTTAATTTTTAACACATTAATTACTTTCTCATACTCTTTTATATATGTGCTTAGAGAAAGTATTGATCAAATATTCGGATTTTCTTATTTTCTTCTGGTCTAAATCTTTTGAAATTAAGAATTAAATAGTTTTTAACTTCGATGCCTATATTTAAATTATAAAAAAGATTTCTACTCTTCGTTCTACTAATGGCAAAGAGTCATATCTCTTTTTTTTTTCTTTATATCGGTATACCGGGTGTCTCAGGTATCCCGCACCCCATTGTTGGGATTGAAAGAAAGAGAAATTCTGAGCCCAAAAATCCATGTTTGGAATTTTTTGATTAAGTAGTTAATTAGTAATAAATAAATAAGCAGGAGCGCGCTACCGAAGAATAGAAAATAAGTGGAATATTAGTAGAGAAATGACAGAGAAGCTTCACGTAAATTGTTTTGGTTAATTAATAAAATAATAATAATTATTATTGAAGTACAAAAATAATAATCTCAAAATAACAGAGAAGTTTCAGCTGAAGTGTTTTGGTTAATTAATGATATAATAATAATAATAATTCCCAGGTGTCACGTACCCCATTGTTGCGCTCCTGATTGGTCACTTTTATTAATTAATTACTAATTAACTACTTAATCAAAAAATTCCAAACATGGATTTTTGGGCTCAGAATATTTTTCTCTTTCGATCCCAACAATGGGGTGCGTGACACCTGGGACACCCTGTATAATAATGGCAGAGAGAGGGTATTGAACAGAATGAGAGAAGAATGATTTGATTACATCAACAACGAGAGGAAATTTTAAAGTTTTCTAATTAAAAATATATATTCTTTGAAAAGATACAAGTTGTTGATATAAACATAGAAAGATGGGCTGAGTGGGGGGGGGGGGGGTGCTTTTTGTTAGGAAGGAAATCTCCTCTCTTTCTCTCTCTCTATCGGTTAATTAACTTTTCACTTGTACTGTACTAAACACCAAACTTGCTTTTATAAGATAGAAGACGCGTAGGCCTATGTTTATGTTTATGTATTATATACATTACAAATAAGTTGCTCTTCGTAGTTTGCATAAATTTCTCATTTCTCCTCTCCTCTTTGTAGTGTGTGTATTTGTATGTCTAGTTGAGTAATTTCTTATTTTATTTGAATAATTATTACTTTCTCTTACCTCTATATAGTTAATAAATAGAGAGAGAGAAAGTATTGGATTCATGTCAAAAATTCGATGTCGAGATTTTGATGGATCTTCACGTTTTGAGGTCCCCTGAATCTAAAAAAGTGGTATTCGCGACATTGTCTGTCTGTGTGTGTGTGTGTCTGTGAACAAAATATCTCAAGAACGAAAAGAGTTAGGAAGTTGAAATTTTATATTTAAGTTAGGCACCCCCATGGGACGTGACACGAAGCTTTTAATCAAAATCGGCCAAAGAGTACTAGTACTTTACTGATGTACTTTTCAGTTTTTTTCGATTTTCTCAAAATTCTCTGCAACGATTTTGTTTAAAATTCAAAAATCAATTATTTTTTAGTTGCTCTTTAAAATGTATATTCTCATTTTGTCATTGAAATCTTCTGAAGACCACGTTACTCTTGTACTTCATAGAGAAGATAGGAGAAATGGTTGTCATGGTAACAGACTGCTGTGCGCCAGTCACACCAGATTTTTTTTATCTCTGAAGGGAAAATTTCCTTTTGAATAACATATAAAGATTTGGCCGTAGACTACTATAGTTGAAACAGTTTGTAAATTTTAAAAATTTTTTCAAGTGTAAAATTGAAGTGAAAATGTGATCCGTGGCTTGGGAATCTCTGGACTAGACAAACATCGAATTTTTATAGAAATCATTATTTCTATCAAAAAGAAAAAAATATTTTTTTATTTTTAATTTCTTCATCCTTGAGGTTTAAAAAAAATAATAATAAATTGAATAGAGATGAAAATAGAGCCAATATTTATTTCTAGTCTGACCTCAGGCATCAAATGATGATTAAAGCGAGGAGAGGGGGGATCGCGGTTTAGCAAAAGACAAGCTGAAAGCAAGGAAAAGGGGAGAGAATTAATATAAATGCTTAAACTTTTTTTTTTTTTTTATAAAAAAACATTCACACCTTTTTCTCATTCACACTCACACTCACACACACATTCACACAGTCTTTTCGGCAACTTAGGCCATATAAGACTTTTTACGATATCCGTTATTGATAAATATACATATATGGGGTCCAGGCATTCTTATTTAAGCCATTGGTATCCAATTGGCTTAAATAAAATCATCGGACTGCCTGGGGTCCGAACCCGCGACGTTGGTATATGAGGGTTAGCACGCTAACCTCTACGCCTGCCCCGAGGGCTAGCTTAAACTTAAATAATCAGAAAAATTGTATAACTTTCCCTCTAAAGACAATATATAATATAAAAATCTGGTGTGACTGGCACACAGCACACAACTTTCTCTTACCTTCGGCAATCGAAAGTTGTTTTCTGTGCTTGTCAAACGAGATTTTTCGTGTCGACATATATTTAGTTCCCAACAGTACGGTACATTTGAATTCAGATGTAAAATTTATAGTGAAAATATTTATATTTTGTTACCATGGCAACCATTTCTCCTATCTTCTCTATGAAATACTAGAGTAGAAGTGGTCTTCAGAAGATTTCAATGGCAAAATGAGAATATACATTTTATAGAGAATCTAAAAAATAATTGATTTTTGAATTAAAATAAACAAAATCGTTGCAGCGAATTTTGAGAAAATCGAAAAAAAACTGAAAAAGTGCATCAGTAAAGTACTAGTACTCTTTGGTCGATTTTGTTCAAAAGCTTCCTGTTCACGTCCCAGGAGGGTGTCTAACTTAAATATAAAATTTTGACCTCCTAGCTCAATTCCTTCAGGCTTGAATTTGAACATTCAGACACACACAGACAGACCATGTCGCGAAAACCACTTTTTTGGACTCAGGGGACCTCAAAACGTGAAGACTCCATCAAAATCTCGACATCGAATTTTTGAGATGATCGCAATACTTTCTCTCTATATATATTTCATATATAGCGTAAGAGAAAGTAATAAAGAAAAAATGAAGAACAATATTTATTTTTTTGACAAGATGTTTTTGCGTCATCGAAGGCAGCTCTGTTTAATATAATGAATTCATTGTTATTAAAATGAGCACGCCTTGTCGTCTCGCTCTCCCTTTTTCTCTCTACATTTCAGGGGTGTTGGTGATGTAGCAAACGACAATATTTGTATCTCCTTTGTAATTCAATGTCCCTTGGCTGTTTTCACTGACGAATATAAAAAAAAAAAAAGGCGGCGCGTTTCGAGTATAAATAAAGCGCTATTTTTCCATTCGTTCGTTGTTTTTTAGTTCAGAGAAAAAAGAGAGAGAAAAACATATAAAATGCCAAATGTCAACGCGCTCTTTCAAAATGGTTAACTGAAAAAATATATATGAATAGCCTACTAGCTGCACAGTGCGCCTTTGATAGCTCGCCTTCTTGCATTTCCTCATTATCGAGTCTTTTTTAGCATATAAAAAAATCGGGTGTGACTGCTCGCACAGCACACAACTTTGGTAATTGAAAGTTGTGTTCTCTGCTTGTCCCTCGAGATTTTTTGTGTCGAGATATATTTAGTTTCCCGTCAATATATTAGAATTCAAGATTTATATTTCGTTACCATGGACTCTCTTATCTTCTCTATGAAGTACAAGAGTAAAGTGTCCCTCAGAATATTTCAATGGCAAAATGAGAATATACATTTTAAAGAGCATCTAAAAAATAATTGATTTTTGAATTTTAATCAAACTCGTTGGAACAAATTTTGAGAAAATCGAAAAAAACTGAAAAAATACATCAGTAAAGTACTAGTACTCTTTGGCCGATTTTGATCAAAAGCTTCGTGTCACGTGCCAGGAGAGTACCTAACTTGAATATAAAAGTTCAACCTCATAGCTCTTTTTGTTCTTGAGATATTTTGTTCCTCAGGCCCACAGACAGACAGACAGACAGACAGACCATGTCGCGAAAGCCACTTTTTTGGACTCAGGGGGACCTCAAAAGGGCGTGCATATCCATCAAAATCTCGACATCAAATTTTTTAACATGAAACCAATACTTCCTCTCTCTATGTACAGTTTATAAGTATATACGCAAGAAAATGTAAAAATCCACATTATCTATTTTCTAGAGACACTTTTGAAAAAAAAACTTCTAAAACATAAAAATTTTGTCTAATCGACCGACCTAATGATATTTTTTGAAAATGCCCCACTGAGTTAAAAGGTTGCCGACCCCTAAATTTCTCTATTGTAGAGGTCAACATTTTTACCCTTGTAATTGTAGAGTCCTTTCCTACTACTAAATTATATTTTAATATATTTATTATATAGATATAAAATGCTAAGCAACAAATATGTGTTGGTACGCGTGGTCGACATTTTTTAGTACTTAGGAGGAATCGTACACTAAAAAGAAGCGAGACTTCTATCTCTGTTTCTAAGAGTAATTTTCTCTCTTAAAAACATTTTCTTTGGATTGAAATAATGCGATTTAATCTTAATTAATTTT
>JAKCPI010027189.1:0-28873 GCA_023213315.1 Euborellia annulipes
TTTAAATGGAGATTTTTGCATGAAAATCAAATCTTGAATATTCACTCAACCTCTGGTAACAGGCCAGATCTGATCTTGAACTTTTAGCATTAGCGGTATTTACGGGGAAGACATCTTGCATCCCTCTGGTGAAATCAGTTGAGGCGTTTTCTCTCTCCGAAGGACACATCGAATTTTAAAAAAAGCTTTCATTTCATATTCATTTTTTTATATAAAATTAAATGATACGCGTATATATGTATTTTAAAATAAAAGGACAATTATTCCCCCTTTTTCAAGGGTTAATTAAATGAAAAATTTTCTGTTTTTTTTTTCTTTTTCTTTATTTATTCACATAACGGATAAAAAAAAATTATCTTACATTATTATAGTTGATAGATAATAGAATTTTTTTCAAATGAATGTCTCTATTTTACAGGAATTGACTTACAAAGACAATGAAGAAAAAAATAAGTTATTTTTTTTTATTAATAATAGAGTTATGATGATAAAAAGAGAGAGAATTATTATTATTTTTTCGTGTCTTCATTATTAGCATCCTCCATTGCACGTATCATATCTTTTTGGAACATTTTTTTCACATCACAAAATCCATGTTTGGTTTTACCAAAAGAATTGGGTCCAGTTGATGTTGGCGTATTCCTGCCAATGTTCCTCATGCGCATTTTCGCTTCAGGTGGCATCTCTTCTGGCTCTTCGTCATCTGATTGATTGAACGCTGCCGCTACACTCTGACTACTTGGCGGTTTCAATTTGGTTGTTGTTGATGTTGTGCATGTTAATAAAGGAGTTGTCATTTTGGATGATTTAAGTGGTGCAAGACGAATTTGTATTCCTGGAAAGAGAATAAAGAAACAGATACAATAGAGCATTTCTATTTGTAATAATAAAAGCGCATCTCAACTGAGGTCAAGACAAACGAACAGGCTGTTGGTTGCCTCAAAGTAAATGCGCCTTCATATCGATTTTAGTTTTAACTTGGCCCTAATACCATAGGCAATTTTACAATATAGAATACGCCTAAATCTATTTTTATATGGTAGATATGTTCTAAAAAAAGTCTTCATTACTTCCTATATATAGAATAGAAAAGAATATCAAAAAATGTAAATAAAAATAAATATCTATACCAGAATAGATGATATGTAATAGGAATTTTTATTTGTAAAGAAAAAAATATGTAATTTTTGGGTTTTTATTTATAAGAAGATAGAGAATAAGATGTGCCAGATTATTTGAATAGAATGTTAATTAAAAATATTGAATTATATAAATTTCCCTCGAGAGTTACATACTCAATGTATATAATATCTTAAATATTACATATATATATATATTATATATATATACAGGGCCGCAGACAGACTTGACGGGCCCCGGGGCTACTTACTAATACGGCCCCCCCCAAAAAAAAAAAAAAAAAAGTTTTTTTTTTTTTAGTAAGCTTATATAAAAAGCTATTGTGGCCTTCATGCCAACAATTTTTTACACAGTTTTTGGCACAACTTTTGAAATAGTTTATACATAGCTTACAATATTTATTTAAATAAAGTTTCAAAATTTTCTAAACAGAGTTACAATATTTTATCGAGATCCCGACAGAGGTTTTCCGGGGAAATCTGGGAGTATGGAAAATTTTTTTAAAATTAGCCACTGAAATCAGCGTTTTTAGCTATCCTGAGTCGTGAAAAGATCAAACTTGATTTGAGGTTAAAAGGCCCCCTGAAGAAAAAATTGGGGGGGGGGAAAAAAATTTCAAGAAAATGATTTTTTTTAATTGAAATTTTAACCATGAAAATTATTTTTTATTAGAATTTTAAGGTCGCAGCGCAATGGGCCTGGGCCCCGGAGATATAGCTCCCCCTGCCCCCCCCCCTGTCTGCGGCACCGTATTATATATAATATAAAGCAAGTGATTAAGAATTTTTATTAAAATTAAATGAAATAAATTTGGCTGCATTCTTCTTTGGAAATTATTCCTTATCATCTTGAACATATTACATATGTAATTTCCTATTTATTAAAAATAAGGATTTTTAGCTGGCCAAATGGTCAAATAATCCATTTAGGATTTTCCAAGGCCAAGAAATTAAGAAGAAAAAAAAAATAAGGATTTTCTTGGATACCAAACCAGACAGGCTAATGTTTATCATAGAAAAGGAAAAATATAAATGAAGGGATTGAATCAATGACTTTTAAATTAAATATTAGCCAGTTATAACTCAAGTGGTTTGTGAAATGACCTAAGCTTATTCAATTAAATTATTTATAACCTCTACCAAAATATCTTAGAAAAAGATCGAAACTACTTCTATCACACCTTTTTTTACTTATATTAATCAAGGTTATATTTTGTGCTAATATATATATATATATATATATATATACAATACTCATTTGGATAATAAATAATCAGAAATTAACAAAAATTATTTTAATTTATACAACTCACATTTAAAATTATTGATTGTAACTTCAAATTGTTTCTAATGTAAATATTTACATTTTAATAAAGTATAAAATTGAATATAAAACTCACTAACCTGATGGTTTTTTAGTTTGTAATTTATTAGAAGAATCTTTCTCCTTATTATTCTCGACTATTTTATTTGATTTCGATTTCGAATGATTCTCTTCTTCCTCTTCTTCATTTCTCCTCTGATTTAAATGATTTGAAGAGGATTTCACACATTCACCTAACGAATTGCGTTTTGACATTTTCTTCTTTTTTTTTATAAAAATAGTTTGTTTTTTTTTTAAAGAGAAAATAAACAACTTAACTCTTCTTTTTTAGATGATATTATATTATACCATTATAAAATCAAGTGTTTTAAGAATAGAATATAAACCCTTTATTTCTATTAAAGATTGACACCATATAAATAGATAGGTTGAATTATTTATATTGGAAATTATATAAAAAATTAAATAGATGAATTGTGAAGCTAGTAACAAATTTCACGAACTTCCCTATGAAAATGTAGTTAGCTACAATAAATAAACCGCCAAAAATTAAATATTTCAAAGTTTAAAAATCCCGTGTGGGTAGTCCATGGGCGTAACTAAAGAATTTGGCTGGGGGGGCCATGGGACCAGCCATCCTCGCTGGGGGGGGGGGCATGGGACCGGCTATTCTCCGGAGGACCAGGAAAGGCACATATTTTCTCAATTTTTCTTGTGGCAGGTTGCTTTCTGGGGGGGGGGGGGGGCACGAGCCTTCTGGGGGGACAATGTCCTCCCCGGCACCCCCCTAGATACGCACATGCCTCTTCCTCCCCTAACGCGTTACGTAATATGTGGACAACCCCTAAGGTATTTATTTAAAATTTATATAATATTCGTTTACAAGGGTGTACCCAGTAGCGTAGTGAGCTTAACTCGCGCCTATACCTTTTTAGCGCCCCCCCTCCCCCATTCGAAAACCATATAATATTATATGTAAAATATACATAATTATTATATTACACTGGCAGTAAATTTAAAATATATTTTCCAGAAATCAATTATAATAAAAATAAAAATTATCCAGCAATATTTTGTTTTGCGGACCATTTGGCGCCCCTTTGTGAGTAGCGTCCGGGGCATGATGACCCCCTTGCCCCCCTCCCCTCTCGCTGCGCCCCTAGCTACTATCTATCTATTAAACACAACACAAGGCATGTGATACATCGTTTCTGGATAAAATTTCACGTAGAATAAGAATCTGCGTACGAAATTTTAATATCTCTAATAGTTTTCGATTAATTGATACAAATTCTAAAAATATAAGATTTTTAATTTAACCACTTCTTAAACATATGACACGGGGAAAATATGGGGGATTTGATGAGGATTAAGAATCTACTTTTGTTATTTTTGTATCTCAATTATTTTTCGAGTTATACTCAAAAAACGATCCAAAATTTGAGAAGGCTTAATATCATTAAACATAAAGGGTAGAAGACATTTAAGATATCGAATAAATTCTGTATTTAATGCAGATAACGAATCAATAAACACCAATTTTATATCTTTTTTAGTTTTTAGCAAATTTACGAAAATTCAAGCAAACATAGATGTGACTCTCTCTTATTAAATAGAGCAAACTAGTAATTGACATAAATGTGTAAGATTCAGGATTTAGTGCTGATTCTAATGCACTATTCACTCTTTATATATGTTGAATAGTTTTTTTATTATTTTGAAAAGAAAAAAATTCATCTGTCAAAATTAATTAAAATCGATTTTTTATTATTTTTAGGACATTCCTTGGCCGAAAATGGATTGTTTTAGTTAGAATATTTTATATTTTAATTTATTCAATCGATATCAAGCCCTAAATGTGTTTATTTAATTAAAAAACAATAAATTAAAAAATATTGGCGGGAGTTGACATTCCAAGTAGTGAGTGTCATCAATAAACCCTCATTTTATGTGGGCGTAGCTAAATAGAAAAATTCCTATGGCTTTATAATTAATTCAAGAGACCAGTTTTGCATTTTGCCTCAAATCCGTGAATAAATAAGAGAGATTTAGCGATTTTTTGAAAAGCGATCTCGCGCGAGACGAAAGGCTTAGACAAGAGTTACGCGAGTCTCCCTGGCTGGTCTCTGGGCGCCGATCGAATTGGAAAAAAAAATTTGATGCTCTTCCATTAGTTGAAATAATTGTCAAATTGATTGATTTCATCTGTTTATACTCAAATTTTATAAAATTTAATTCTAAAAATGGCTATAAAATCTTATAATGTTGCTAAATTAACGGATCTTAAAATTTTTACTTTCCCATTGGGAATTTTTTTTTTAACGCTCCAATCCACTACATTAATTTAATTTTTTTTATTTAAATAAATAATTAATAATCTATGTATATATTAATTGTAAACACCCCCCCTCTCGCCCTAACGAGGGGTTGCCCCCCCCCCTAACAAGATGTCTGGCTACGCCCATGGTCATATTCCTTACAAGGGCGGATCCAGAGGTGTTTCTCGGGGGGGGGGGAATCTGGTGTGACTGGTCGCACAGCACATATCTTTCTCTTACTTTCGGTAATAGAAAGTTGTGATCTGTGCGCTGATTAGTGCTGCGGCCCTGTGGAGACTTTTAGAATTATAAGTATAATTTTTAAAGTTTCCACAAGAGTGCAGCACAAATCAAATAGAAAGATTTTCTGTTCTTCCTATATAAAAAATATAAAATTTTTTTTTTTTTTTTGCGCCAACACACTCCTTTACTATTCTATTCTCCTGTTCACTCCTGTTACAAAGACCATATTTTTAATACAAATTTGCACGAACAGTAAATAAAAAATTCAATATATTTATAATAGTAGAAATAATATTGCCTAAAGAACGAGAATCATTTAAGATATATTGATTTTCTTTCCCTTTGATTTATTGATCGAGTAGAAAGAGAGGGAAAACTGTGAGTGCAAGCGAGAGAGAAAATCATCTGTCTGGAGCACAAAACCGGTTTGCCGTCTGAAGGTCAAACAATCAACTCGGGCGCCGTGATTCTCAGAAACAATAAAAAAAGCAATAAAATTAAAATTATATAACTATATTCCCCGAACTGAAAACATCGGATCAATTTAAAAAAAAAAAAAAAAAATTATTTTAATATAATAAAATAACTTCTTGATTTCAAACTTACATTTTATATTTTTACTTTCTCTTACCCTATATATGACATATTTAGAGAGAGAAAGTATTGCGATCATGTCAAAAATTCGATGTCTAGATTTTGATGGATATACATGTTTTGAGGTCCGCTGATTCCAAAAAAGTGGGTCCCGCAACAAATTGGTCTATGTATGTATGGACACTTTAGACCATGAAGGAAATGAGCTAGGAGGTTGAAATTTTATATTTAAGTTAAATGAGTTAGACCGGTCTTGTACAGCGGCGTAACTAGCCTTTGAGGGCGGAGGGCGCGAAGCTCAACTAGAGCGCCATTTTTTAAGTTGTAATATAATTTTAAAGAAACCTATCAATTTTTTGGACAATCTATCGAAAGAATATGATAAAATCACCCTCCCTGGGCTATATTTTAGATGCCCTAGGGCGCCATCGGTATCGAGGGGCGCCAAAGGCTTGAAGCGCCTGGAGCGGAGGGGCAAGAGCCCCCCTTCGCCCCCGCCTAGTTACGCTACTGGTCTTGTACCTGACCGACGATATATTCAAATCAAATTTTTAAAAATTTTATATTAAAAAAAAAAAAAAAATGATTTACAAGAAAAATATTTTTTCAAATCTTGTGAAGGGGGAGGGTAATTACCCCCTTTTATTCCTCCTCTCCTTGAGCAGAGGGGCCTAGAGAACAAGTTTTGAGGGTTTAAATATTTTAAATTTTTATAAATTCTATCTCAGATTTCGGACAATTAAAAGCTGCACAATTGTCTGATTATAAGTGAATTACTCCACTTTAGGGAAATATCTTTAATGATTCTTCTATTATTTTAGCAACTGGGGTTTAATAATTAATTAATAAAAGGTGGAATACAGGCTAATGATAAATGAAATAAATTTATTCTACACTAGCAATAAATTTAAAATATATTTTTCAGAAATCAATTACAATAAAAATTATCCAGCAATTTTTTTTGTTTTGCTTACCATTTGGCGGCCCATTTGTGAGTAGCGCCCGGGGCATGATTCCCCCCTTGGCCCCCCCCCCCTCGCTACGCCCCTAGCCACTATCTATTTATTAAACACAACACAAGGCATGTGATACATCGTTTCTGGATAAAATTTCACGTAGAATAAGAATTTGCAGACGAAATTTTGATATCTCTAATAGTTTTTGATTAATTGATACAAATTCTAAAAATATAAGATTTTTAATTTAACCACTTCTTAAACATATGACACGGGGAAAATATGGGGGATTTGATGAGGATTAAGAATCTACTTTTGTTATTTTTGTATCTCAATTATTTTTCGAGTTATACTCAAAAAACGATACAAAATTTGAGAAGGCTTAATATCATTAAACATAAAGAGTAGAAGACATTTAAGATATCGAATAAATTCTGTATTTAATTCAGATAACGAATCAATAAACACCAAATTTATATCTCTTTTAGTTTTTAGCAAATTTACGAAAATTCAAGCAAACATAGATGTCACATTCTCTTATTAAATAGAGCAAACTAGTAATTGACATAAATGCGTAAGATTCAGGATTAAGTGCTGATTTTAATGCACTATTCACTATTTCTATATATTGAATAGTTTATTTATTATTTTGAAAAGAAAAAAATTCATCTGTCAAAATAAATTAAAATCGATTTTTTATTATTTCTAGGACATTCCTTGGCCGAAAATGGGTTGTTTTAGTTAGAATATTTTATATTTTAATTTATTCAATTGATTTCAAGCCCTAAATGTGTTTATTTAATTAAAAAACAATAAATTAAAAAATATAGGCGGGAGTTGACGTTAGAAGTCGTGAGTGTCATCAATAAACCCTCATTTTATGTGGGCGTAGCTAAATAGAAAAATTCCTATGGCTTTATAATTAATTCAAGAGACCAGTTTTGCATTTTGCCTCAAATCCGTGAATAAATAAGAGAGATATAGCGATTTTTTGAAAAGCGATCTCGCGCGAGACGAAAGGCTTAGACAAGAGTTACGCGAGTCTCCCTGGCTGGTCTCTGGGCGCCGATCGAATTGGAAAAAAAATTTGATGCCCTTCCATTAGTTGAAATAATTGTCAAATTGATTGATTTCATCTGTTTATACTCAAATTTTATAAAATTTAATTCTAAAAATGGCTACAAAATCTTATAATGTTGCTAAATTAACGGATCTTAGAAATTTTTACTTTCTCTTACCTCTATATATATGTTAATATATATATAGAGAGAAAGTATTGGATTCATGTCAAAAATTCGATGTCGAGATTTTGATGGATCTTCACGTTTTGAGGTCCCCTGAATCCAAAAAAGTGGTTTTGGCGACATGGTCTGTCTGTGTGTGTGTGTGTCTGTGAACAAAATATCTCAATAACGAAAAGAGCTAGGAGGTTGAAATTTTATATTTAAGTTAGGCACCCCCATGGGACGTGACACGAAGCTTTTGAACAAAATCGACCAAAGAGTACTAGTACTTTACTGATGCACTTTTTCAGTTTTTTTCGATTTTCTCTAAATTTGCTCAAACGATTTTTTTTAAAATTCAAAAATCAATTATTTTTTAGATGCTCTTTAAAATGTATATTCTCATTTTGCGATTGAAATCTTCTGAAGACCACTTTACTCCTGTATTTCATAGGGAAGATAGGAGAAATGGTTGCCATGGTAACAAAATATAAATATTTTCCTTTGTTTATAAGGTTTACATCTTGAAATATATCTCGAAACAAACGCCTACGGGCTTGGTCTAGTTGGTAGCGTGCCTCCCTTCAATACCGAACGTCGCGGGTTCGGAACCCAGGCAGTCCGATGATTTTATTTAAAGCCACTTGGATACCACCAAATATCTTCTACCTTTTATGTTTAATGATATTAAGCCTTCTCAAATTTTGTATCGTTTTTTGAGTATAACTCGAAAAATAATTGAGATACAAAAATAACAAAAGTAGTTTTGGAGTTTAAGCTTTCACAGTTGTTATCATTAGTAAAATAATTAGATTTTCGGTTTAACTGTGGTTTATTTGTAAAAATTACAACGTTTCGGCCACTCATTCTGTGACCTTCTTCAGGTACAGTTCAGCTAAGATTACATGCAACATATTCACGGAACACAAGAGAGGCATCTTCCCAGCATCCCTATGCTGTTCAGATCACGACTAACAGAACAAAACAATTTCATTCTTCCTTTGTCCCCATGACCTCCCGTGATTGGAACAAGCTCCCTGCGTCTATCTTCCCCAAAACCTACAATCTTCAGACTTTTAAGTCTAACCTCAACAGGCATCTTCTCAGTTCCCGCAGTTGAGTTTCCCCTTTATGCTTCTCCTTTTGTTTTTATTTTCTTCCTGGCTGCATGTGACTATTGGTCAGTATAGGTCTTCGGACCTTATGCACCCATTCCAAAAAAAAAAAAAAAAAAAAAAAAAAGGTTGTTACATCTGTGACAATCTAAATTGAACTGGAAGTTAAACAGAAAATCTAATTCTTTTACTAATGATAACAAAAGTAGATTCTTAATCAGTGGCGTAGTGAGCTTAACTCGCGCTCGGGGCACAATAACCCCCCCCCCCCCGCATTCGAAAACCATAACATAATACAGGGGCGTATATAGAAATTATTTTTGGGGGGGGGCCCAAACTCAAAAATTTTCTTGCCTGCGAAAAATTTTTTGCCCTGCTGTTAAAATCATTTTACCTTTTTTTAGGGAGGCTACGTTTTGCGGAATTTTTCCCCCTTCCTGCGGAAAAATTTTATTTTTTTTGCGGAACCAAATTTTTCCGTCACGCGCAAAATTTTTTTCCCTGAAATTAAAATTATTTTTTGTTTTGCGAATTTGTTTGGCGCCCCTTTGTGAGTAGCGCCCGGGGCATGATGACCCCCCTTGCCCCCCTCTCGCTACGCCACTGGGTGTACCCAGGATCAAATCCAGATCATGGCCGTCCAGATTGTGACGTAGCTTTTCCATATATATATATATATATATATATATATATATATATAAGTGGAAAAGCCTTCGAATTAAAGGCATAAAAATCCTCGAGTCCCCGTGGCTATCGTCCTACCTAATTTTGTTTCATTTCATCACTTTATAAGCATTTAATTTTTTTTTTCTTGCTTCTAGGGGGGTGGGGCAGCTGCCCCCTGCCCCTCGCTGGGTACGCCCATGTTCGTGTATTTAATAAAAATTGGGAGTGCGGGAAAATTTTATATACAGATAAAAGGGAAAATTTCAGAGAATATAGAACGATGATCCTTTTTACTATCATTTGATTGGTTGAACGGATGGTTAGATTAAAGAAAAAAATATATTCTTAATTATTCAATTTTAGTTGCATGTGAATATTCTCTAGGAAATTCTAAACTCATTACAAAAAATCCGATGCGAATTGGATGCGCCGTTTCCGAGTTAGAGACAATTGATTTATCAGATATTTTATTCATTTCCAATGTTAATTATTTCCGGGCTCTTAGTTTGACCAGGGGGGGGGGGGGGGGGGGGGGGCTGGAAAGGAGGGGAGGGAGGCGAGTTGCAGGCTCCCCCCTCCCCCCCGCTCTGATTGTCGCCAGGCGCCCTCCCCTCATTTCTAAGAAAAATGATTTCTCTTTTTAAAAATAATAATTTAACAGCTTATAAGATAATTTTTTTTTTTTTATTGGACATTTGGAAGAATTATAAAAATTGAACGAGAAAAAAAAAATTAATTAACCAGTCGGAGAAAATTGCCAAATAAATGATAGTTATATATTTAGTTAGATGTAAAATCTTTTAATTTTTCATCACATGGTTGTTATATTTATTTGAACACAAGGGATATTTGAAATGATTTGAGTACTTCAAACAATTTTCAGAAAATATTACTGATGTACTTTTTAAAAGGGCATCTAAATAATTGATTTATATGAATTTTAATCTAAAAAGTAAAAGATTTAAATTCTGTTATCATGGCAACCATTTCACCTATCTTTCCTATGAAGAACAAGAGTAAAGTGGTCTTCAGAAGATTTCAACGGCAAAATGGGAATATACATTTTAAAGAGCATCTAAAAAATAATTGATTTATTAATTAAAAAAAAAAAATCGTTTGAGCGAATTTTGAGAAAATCGAAAAAAACTGAAAAACTACATCAGTAAAGTACTAATACTTTTTGGCTGATTTTGATTAAAAGCTTATTTCCCCGCCTCAGGGGGGTGTCTAACTTAAATATAAAATTTCACCCTCCTAGCTCAATTCCTTCATGCTTAAAATTGAACACACATAGGCAAGAGAATGTAAAAAAAAAAAAAAAAAAAAATAGGGGCTGCCGTGAGATATTTATTTGGGTTCCCAGCGGGGCCACGACTCAAAAAGTTTAACAAGCACTGAACTAAAGCTTTAAAGGGACGGATTTTATTATTTAATATATTTATGAGAAATAAGCATCTCTTTGATTGAAGACAAAATATTTTGAAATTTTATTTTTTCTCAAAGGATTGAATTTTTTTATAGATAAATATGCAGTCTTTTAGTTAAAAAAAAAGTTTCGAATAAAATATTATAAAAGCATAAAACGATGAAATCAATCAATTTGGCAATTATTTCAAATGATGGGAGAGCATCAATTTGTTTTTTCTAATTCGATCTGCGCCCAGAGTGCAGCCAAGGAGCCTCGCTTCACTCTCGTCTAGGCTTTTCTTCACGCGCACATTCGCTTTTCAAAAAGTCGCTATATCTCTCTTATTTTGCGTTGGATTTGTGGAAAAATGCAAAACTGGTCTTTTCAATCAATTATAAAGCTATAGATATTTTTTTATTTAACTACGACCACATAAAATGGGGGTTTATTAATTGCCTTTTATATCTTCAAATTTTTTAACTGCCTCTTTAATTTTCTAATTATCGTAATTTATTGTTTTTTAATTAAATAAACACATTTAGGCCTTGATATTGATTGAATAACTTTGTATATAAAATATTCAAGCAAAAACAATGAAATTTTAGTCTCAAAACGTTCTGAAAATGATTAAAAATCGATTTTCCAAATTTATTTTGACATATTAATTTGTACTTTCTCTTAAAATTCAAAAATCAATTATTTTTAACTTTGCCCATCAACCGTAGGTTGGACAGGTAAAGTTAATGTAATCGTAAAAAAAATCGAAATTTTTCTGAAGCTGCCAAAATGCGTTTTGAGGTCCCCTGAATCCATTTAAGTACTTTTTGGAATGATGTCTGTCTGTGTGTATGTCTGTGGTAATTTTTTTCGTCAACGAAATCTCAAAAACTATTCATTCAATTGTTTTGAAATTTTGCACCCATAAACTAGGGGTAGAGGCCAAGAACTGAAAAGCTTTTGGTAAACATCGGACCATTAGGGGGGGCTCTAGGGGGGGGACAAAAATTTTTTTCTTACATAACCTACAATTTTTTTTATATATTCAGAAACTAGACTTCCTCCCGAGTAAAATGATATATAATATGTATAACATCGGACCACCAGGGGGGCTCTAGGGGGGGGGCAAATATTTTTTTCTTGAATAGTGGGTGGGCAAAGTTGTGCGCTCGGCTTAGTCCGACCCTTTATTTTGATGCTGTTCTCATTTTGCTTTCAAAATTGTTTGAAGACCACCATGGGCGTAACTACAGAAATTGGCTGGGGGGGGGGGGCATGGGACCAGCTATCCTCCGGTGGGCCTGGAAAGCCCTATATTTTCTCAATATTTCTTGGGGTAAGGAGCTTTCTGGAGGGGGCTACGAGCCTTCTGGGGGGGGGGGGGGGCAGGCCCCCTAGTTACGCCCATGGGGTAGTCGCACAGGACTCTTTCTCACCATAAGTGATATATATATATTAATTCGATAAATATAGGTAGGTTTAGTAGTTAAGAATGTTTTTTTTTTAAATATTTTTTTTTTAATCAAAAATGAAAATTATTATTCATAAAAATATATATTTATCAATATTATTTTTTCAAGATTATAATGGATTATAAGTGTCTCTAAGCAGAATTTTATTAAAATACATTTAAAAAAAAAAAAATTCAAAAATCTATATGTGCCTCCTGAAATAGAAATATTGACAAATTTTTTGGACGCACTGAAATATTAATATTAAATTATAATAAAATAAATATTTATTAAAAATATACATACAGTATGGTTTATATACATATAAAAGATTCATTCATGTTTCAAAGAACTCAGAGATATTTTCATCATAAATTTTACTCCATTTACTCACATATTTGGGTAAAAATTTGTGTATATTCTCAAATAAATGAAAACCTCATAAACATGTATTTCCATCAAAATCTCGACATTGAATTTTTGATATGAAACCAATACTTTCTCTCTCCAATATATATATATAGGAAGAGAAAGTAAAAATTATCATTGTATTTGTTAAAAATATATTCATATGAGAACCAAAGGAAAATTAAATATAAATATATAACATATATTATAATAATAGGCTTTCATACAACGAGACAAAACCCAATGCTTTCCATGGGTAAAATTCTAGATTTGCATTAATTCTTTGAGCCTGGCAATTTGGGGACCCGAGTGTTTTTCCATAACGTTCTTTAGTGTTTCCGTTTATTCATTTACTCATATATAATGAATAATCCCCACATACAATCGGACCACCAAAACGTTCTTTATAAAAATGCAAAATTTCCTTTCAAAATTCAACAAGTTGGTCAAACAGAGAGACGGATACTCCGCATTTATATATATATTTTATATAACTAAAGCCCGGATTTTTATGCAGTAAAAATTCCTTAATATGCAGTAAAAGTATTAAAATATGATTATATATTTGACAAAAATATCAAGTAAATGGCTTCCAATTAAAAGTAAATTATGATTTCTAATGAAAACTAATCGAGTTTTATTTTTGGAAGGAAATAGTGTAAAAACAAAAATTGGTCTCGCAATCAAAACTAAATTTATTGTAAAAAAAAGTAAAAAATAATAAGTACAGGAAAATCTGTTAATTTATTTAAGAAAATAAACACATTATAAAAAAGAACGTAATATTTCTCGAAAATTCACTCATAATTGAATACTGATTAATTTCCAGGACTAGAGGCTGAACGTATAATTAACAATGAGGAGAAGAAGACAGCCGAAAGGAATTAAAGAAAATATATTTCCTTTTTCGCTTTTTTTTTTAAATACAATTGTCGACGTTTCGGCCGAGTTTTCCGGCCTTCATCAGGACAAAGTTATGTTGCCTCGAGCTTAGAGGGGCTCTTGGCAACTCCTGACGTACTGTTGGTGCGAACATTCCTCAGATAGCATGACTACTGGTTCAAGAGACACTCTAAATAAAACTTTTACCGAAATATATTAAAAAAGTGCAAAACGTTTTAAATATACAACTTTATGCAATATTCACCAAATATGCAATATAAAATTTGAACCATATTACCAAGGGAGCATGATTCGGATGGGAAATTTATTTTCCGGGACGTACAGTGAGGGACAATATTAAGTCCCACCCATGTGTTTTCTACTTGTGATTATTTCATTGTTTTTTAAAAAATATTATATATTTTTTAATGGAAACTTTCATGGTTCAAACGTTAGATAATTTCCAATAAAGATTTTCATTTTCTTTTATAAAAACAATGAAATAATCACAAGTAGAAAACGGATGGGTGGGACTTAATATTGATCCTCATTGTACCTATTATCAAAT
Source organism: Euborellia annulipes (assembly GCA_023213315.1). Lineage (NCBI taxonomy): Eukaryota > Metazoa > Arthropoda > Insecta > Dermaptera > Anisolabididae > Euborellia > Euborellia annulipes. The sequence continues at coordinate 14,293 of JAKCPI010027189.1, forward strand.
AGAATATGCAATTGCATAGGAATCCGGGCTTTATATATAACACTTTAGTTTTAAAAATATGTCAATTGTTGTTCTAATTGTTAAATCGCCAGCCAACAAAACAAAGAAGTGATGGGGACACCACTATTATCATTATTAATATCAGATTCTACCTTCGCATCAAATATAAAACACAATTTCATATTTTATAGCAAGATATAAAGACTTTCAATAAGCGAGGAGATCAATGCCTTTCAAATTGCTAAGAATAAGTATCTTTCAAATAAACTTTTACTATTAATTTATGATAAATGAATGCGAGAACGCATTTTCAATTTTCTCGCATTCATTTATCTTATATTGACAAGCTTTTTTTTTTCAAAAACAAAATTCAGTTAACTTAATTAAATTTTATTATACATAAATATCTAAATTACATACAATGTTTAAGGAAGAAGAACAAAAATAGAAATAGGAAGATTTCATCACGTTTAGGCATTAATATGATTGGAAGCCAGCCAGCCACCTTTACACTTTATTCAATGTAAACATTTTGGTAATCATGACATGGTCCAAAAAAAAATTTTTTCTCTTTCAGTTTGACCACCCCATCAATTTGTAACATGTATCCATAGTAATTTTTTAGTTGGCTAGCTTTAGCGGAAGAGGGCGCTGTTTGTTTGATCTTCTTTTGTTACAGGTCAGTTTCGTTAAATACTCTATTTAAATTAAATAAATCCTTACTTTTGACGCATATCTTTTAATTAATACCCTGACAAGTTCTTTTTAAATTAAGATATTTCAGCACCCCCTTGTATATAAGATAGGGTGGCAGAACTTTTTTTTTTGCCATATAAGCTTGGACACCTTAAGAAACTAACATTGGCACTGATGATGGCATACGTTTTGGTTACCGAAACGTCTGTATTGAATAAAGCGTTAAGGTGATTCTTTTGTTTCTTCAGTCCGCAATCATAAACGCCCAGCACTCAACCCAACAATTCAGGAAAAGAGCCTAAATCTAAATAATCTTTCAATATCAAAACAAAGAAACTCATATTTGGTTTAATCTTATTAATAATAAATATAAATCAACTTAATATTGCATCAATTAGAGAAATTCTCAACTGGTTGTATAGTAAGGCAGTAAAGAATAATAATATAAATATAACTTAAAAAAAAAAAAATAATCTTTCACTTAAATATAGAAAATATAATAAAATTCACTTTGAATTAATCAAAATAGCCTGTCATATTTTCCAAAAATAAATTAGAATAGAAATGACAAGATGTCAAAGAAGAATAATCTTTGTATATAAATATCACAAGGCGGATTTAAAGAGGCGCTGGGAGGAGCAATCTCGCTCACTCACACCAGACTATTGAGCGAATGTCTTTGATTTCGTTCAAATTAAATTCACAACGTTTTAAATCCGCGCCTGAGTCACACACATTTTTATTTTAAAGTTTCCATATGAAACTACAAACTCTTGACAAACCCAGAGGTTTTTTTTTTTTTTTATATAAATATATATATAAAGATACTAGTGCAGCGTTTCTCAAAGTGTGGATCGCGACCCGGCAGACAAAGTTTTGCCCGGTCGTGAAAAAAGTGTAAAAATAGAAAAATTTTTTTTTACATCATTTAGACACTAGGAATAGTGGCAAAGTGTGATTTGTACTCTCTCATATAGATTTATCGCCCAGTCCGCACTTTGTGCTGCTCTTCGCCTTCCCGCGCTCGCGTTTTTTTTTTTTTCATAAGATGGGTCTCCTACCGGGCCGCGGTCAAAAAGGTTTGGGAAATGTTGAACTAGTGCAGCGGTTTTCAACCTTTTTTGATGTGCGACCCACTTTTTCCGTAAAAAAAACGCTGAGGACCAGTGTATATATATAGCCTATATATACTGTATATAATTTTTATCATTCCTTAGACATCCGCGGCCCACGGGTTGGGAACCACTGCAAGGGCGTACCCAGGATCAAATCTAGAGGGGGACAGATCATTGCCGTCCAGATTGTGACGTAGCTTTTATATATATATATATATATTTATATAGGGGAAAAGCCTTCGAATTAAAGGCATAAAAACCCTCGAGTCCTAACGAGTCCCCGTCGCTATCGCCCTACCTAATTTTGTTTCATTTCATCATTTTATAAGCATTTAATATTTTTTTTCTTGCTTCTAGGGGGGGGGGGGGCATCTACCCCCTCTGCCCCTCGCTGGGTAAGCCCATGAACCACTGAACTAGTGTATTCTATCTTGGACACAATTTTTTTTTTTTTCAAGAACTTTGAAATTTGATCTCCTTATGCTTTGGATAATTTTTGCGGCAAGTGAAACTCGGAAAAAGATTCGAGTTTCAGACGTAGATAAGAAAGTAAGGGCAAAAACCCTTTAAAATCTCAACATAGCGTCCAAAATTTACGTCTGTCTTCAGCAAAACAAAAACAAAAAAAATTTAATTTCTCTGGGTTTGTTATTTCTAATCTTTTTTCTATATATTCATTCATTTTTTTATGGCCCGGAAGCCTCAAAGCTCGACATCGAACATTGAAATGGACTGGGAAAGAATATATTGATAATTTTTATACAAGTGTCTCTATAATTCTTTCCAAGTCCCTGGGTCGTTGCCCAGTCAGTGGTAGAGTACTCGCCTATTGTGCTAGGGATCAAGATTTCACTTCTCATCCCAGAGCGACAAAAATTTATTTCAATTGAATTGGCTACCAACCAAATGACGGGGGTCTAAATGGCCGACAAAAATGTTTAAACAAAAATCCTTATTTGTTTTAGGGTCTGAAGACCTGTAGGACGGGGCGGCCAAGTAGATACACTTTGTTTTTTTATAAATACGTAGCATTAATACAGTGATATACATTTTTTTTTTAGTCTTTTCCTTTTAAAACTAAAACAATCAAGAGAGCCATTAATAAAGATATTAAAACTTTTGCATTCTGCTAAAAGAGATAATTTTTTACTTTCTTATTTCAAGATAAGGAATTTTACTGTTCGGTTGATGTTCAATGTGAAAATTATAACAAAATAAATCAATATTTCATTTTTTAGATTTTATTGGCGACTGCATACCGGTTAAGACAGTTTCGGCTCATTGCCATCATCAGGCCTCAAATCCTTCATTTCCTTCAAAAACAATATTTATCTTCTCAGTTCTATGATTGTTTTTAGAAAATTTGTCAAAACTTTAGTTGGTAGAAAGTCAAAAGCTAAACCAACTAAAGTTTTGACAAATTTTCTAAAAACAATCATAGAACTGAGAAGATAAATATTGTTTTTGAAGGAAATGAAGGATTTGAGGCCTGATGATGGCAATGAGCCGAAACTGTCTTAACCGGTATGCAGTCGCCAATAAAATCTAAAAAATGAAATATTGATTTATTTTGTTATAATTTTCACATTGAACATCAACCGAAAAGCGCCGGCGGGCCTGGCAAGAAGAAAGAACAACAGCCACCAAGATCATCATTGTTAAGCAACGCCAAGTGGTGCTGAAAATCGGGATAGGTGGCCCCCGAAAAACAAGACCATTGAACGCCCGCCGGAAGCCATCGATACATGTATTAAATAAAATAATCAATAAATTTATAAAAGTCAAATGGCCTCTGCAGCCGAAATGACTTTTTCAAAAAAAAAAAAAAAACATCAACCGAACAGTAAAATTCCTTCTTTTGAAATAATTAATAAAAACTGTTCCCCTTCTAATTAAATTAAAATATAAATTTTTACTTTCTCTTACCCGATATATGAAATAGTATTCGATTCATTTAATTAAAGAAATCAAGTCAAATTTATTTGGTCGTCTTTCTATTCCGCAAGTGAAGGCAAAAGTTTTTTGTACCCGTGTATTTAGATAGAAGAAATGCAATGCACTTGTTTGATTTCACTAGAAAATGCCTCGCACTTTTAGTTGCCGTCAATACCAAATGGAACATTACTAAATGAAGTATAAATTTGTTTTGTTAGTCGCCACATAACGCAATTAAGCAAATTTTTTTTTTTTTGTGCTTGCATTAAAGAAGATTTTATCAAATTTGAAATTCATAATTTTGAGGAAAATAGATTTAAAATAAAATTGAATTTTATATTGGATGAATTCACAATTTAGATTAAATACGAGACCGAAATTCTTTTTCAAAATCAAATTGATTTAATTTTATTTATTAATTTGACTAATTTTTTTTTTTTTTTTTTTTTTTTTTTTAAATCACGAACATTATTTTCCCAAATATATTAATATAATATCATTCAAATGGATCTCTGATTTTACAAGAGAATTTATAAATATTAAAATATAGATATTAAAAAAAAAAAAATAAAATTTCAAGCCGAATTGAACGAAATAAAATAAAAGCATCAAGCTTTAAATTGATTAAAATAAAGAGGATGTTAGATCTCCACTTAATCTCCAATTAATCTGTTTTGCTTAACGAGTTGATAAAATTTCACAGCCACTTTTCAATTTAAAAATATCTAACATCATCTTCATATAAATTAATAAAAAACAAATGACGATTTAATAATAATAATAATAATAACAAATATGAGATGACGTAGAATATATATATACGAAGTGTTTGTGTTTAAAATTTCGGCTTTTTTTAGTAACATTCGAGATTTTATTTTATATATTATTCTCAATATCCCTCACGCACATTCACACGCACGCACATTTATTTATGAATTTTTCTTTTTCTGATTATATAAACCCATGAGAAGGGCATTACGTTTAGGTAACGGCAACTTAGGCCAATTTTTTTGATCTAAGTCTTCTTTTTCCTTCTCATTTTCTTCTTCTTCTTCTTCATCTCCTCCTCTTCTAATACTAAAATCTTCAAAAGCATCTTCAAATTGATAATACGATGGATTCTGTGTTGAGGTTCCCGCTATTTCTGATAATTTCGCTTTTTGATGAAAATCCTTTAAGGCTTCTTCAATGGGATTTACTAAAAAAAAAAAAATAAAAATAATTAGTATATATATTCATACCAAAATGACCCTTGAACTAGAGCATTAGCTTCTAGTGCCAAAGGTCGAGGTAAAAATTTATTTCAATTGAATTGGATTCCGAAAAAGGTCTTAAACAAATTATAAAAAGAAGCACAACAAAAGCCTCCAGGGAAAAAAGAATCATTTGGCATTCTTGATATTACTTGATTGTATCTAGATCTATGAAAAAATAGCAAATTTTAATATCATAAAAACTTTTAAACTCATTTAACATCATGTGAGTTGATTAAATAGAAAACGAGACCTGCTTGAGGATTTGTTTACATTCATGAAATACGCAAATGAAAAGAATACATAAATATTTCTCTATACATTTCCTACGGGAGAAATTGTAACTTTAAGAATTAATAACTCAAAAAGTTATAAGAATTTCGGGATGAAAATAAATCTCCTGTAATCCCGAGAAGGTCCTCTTTATGCATATAAAATTTCATTTCAAAATTCCAACGGGAAGTTGCCTAAATAGAGGTGACAGACAGACCGACGGACAGACGGACATTAACGAATTATATATAGAGACTTAGACGCAAAGCCCCGCCTTTGGCGGGGCTTCCGTCTAGGGGCTGCGCCCCTGGACCCCCTTGCTCGCCTACTTATATACATACCGGTACATACATTTCCCCCTTTTCATTTTTATAATATAGGGAGATTATTTTAACGGTTAATTAATTATTCGTGAACTTAAGATTTTTTTGTGAATCATATCCTTTCCGAGACTCTCCCGGTACACAGACAAAAATTTTGCCGATATTTTAGAATTCAAAATGTAAATAACTCAAAAAATCGTAAACATGGGTAAATATTTATATTTTGTTACCATGGGCAACTATTTCTCCTAATTTTTATTTTTTTCTTATTTTAACGGTTAATTACTCATTAACTTATTGTTATTTGTGAAACAAAACCTGTCCGGGATTCTCATAAACATACACAGAAAATTTCATCAAAATTGGTTCAGTCGTTTAGGAGGAGGAGTTCAGTCACATACACACGTACAGAAGAATTATATATATAAAGAAGATAGTTTTAAAATGAATTTAATTATTAAATATAAACGCTTCTTTGTTTATAAATAAAAATGTGCCTTTAAAATCATATTTATGCTCAACTCAAAAAAAGGCTATTTGAACGAGCTTTTCGGTGAAGCAACAAAAACAAGTTGAAAGAAAAGTTTAAAAAAGCACAAGAGCTGGCTAATCGGGAGGTTTGTTTGTCAAACGCGCATTCCCACTTGCCAAGTTTTTCCAATAAATTATATCATGAAATGATCTTCGGCCTCCATTCCCAGTTTTCGTCGTGCCAGATCATCAAAATTAGATGGCGGTTCTCTTCTTTTAGACTTGTCTCATTTGATTTGGACTCTCAATTTGTTCCTTTGCCTCGTTCAGTGCTGCAGCTTCTTCCAGAAAAGTAGAGCATAATATGGAGAATATGAATATGATTTTCGACACCTATTTTTATTTGTAAATAGATTATTAAAAAGCAAGTAAAAGTATATGCATGCCCTTGTCCTATGGCTCAGAGGTAGAGTATTGGCTTCTGATACCAAAGGTCAAGGGTTAGCATCCCGTCTCATAATCCCGTCACCGCTCTGTACCTGTACAGTGAAGGACAATATTAAGTCCCACCCATACGTTTTCTACTTGTGATTATTTCATTGTTTTTTTTAAAAATATTATATATTTTTTCATGGTTCAAACCTAGAAAATTTCCCCAATCAAGATTTTCATTTTCTTTTATAAAAACAATGAAATAATCACAAGTAGGTAAACGCATGGTATTGTCCCTCACTGTACATCTGTCAACGCTATACCTCTAGACCTCCTAGCCCAAATATTCTCAACATAATAACCAGTTCGTCAAGAAAATAGTCCCTAATTCCCGTGAACCCACTTCCTTTCAACCCGACTCTGGAGATATCTTCACTCACTGCACTCGGTCATTACAGCCGTTAACATCACCATCTAATGATGGTGGAGTCATGAAAAAACAAGACGTATGCAGCCAAATATTCTTTTATTTTAAATCTCGCCCTCACGGCTGACGTTTCGACCCGAGGTCTAGGCCATCTTCAGAGCTGCATACATATACAATAAGAAAATTAGCACGAAACACACCTCCAATGCAATCATAATTAACAATATCTTTGATAACATACCCGGCTGGCAATAATCAAAATGTGTGGAAACTTGTAACAACAGCGACAACATTCAGCATGTGGTCCGCTCACAGCAAAACGTAGAGAAATGATCAAAAAGAGTTTCCACACATTTTGATTATTGCCAGCCGGGTATGTTATCAAAGATAATGTTAATTATGATTGCATTGGAGGTGTTTCGCGCTAATTTTGCTTTTCTTATTGTATATGTATGAAGCTCTGAAGATGGCTTAGACCTCGGGCCGAAACGTCAGCAGTGAGGGCGAGATTTAAAATAAAAGAATATTTGGCTGCATTCGTCTTGTTTTTTTCATGACTCCATCATCATTAAGCCAACAGCCACAGATCTTTTTCGATTAATCACCATCTAAGATGAACTCCCTCATCCAACAAAATTTATAAATATAAGTATATTTTTTATTATGCTGTTTTATGCATTGTTTTTGGTTTTTTACTTTCTCTTTTAATTTAAGTTTTTTTTTGATATGTAAAATACTTTTTTTATAATTTAATTTTTATATAGGCCTATATATTTTTAGTAAAACCTTTATTCGGGGCCGAATGGCTTAAAGCTAAGAGCCAATAAATAAATAAATAAAATTAACCCAGTAGCAGGTAGGCCAAATTTCAGAAATGCCAGGCCAAGCACCCGAAATGTTCTTTTGGTGATATGCAGAATAAAGTCAACATTTGACCTAGCAAGGCAGGCCAGCACAAAGACCCGCGGCACTCGTCTTGGGCACCACATACGTAAAAGAAAAAGACATTTTAATAATATATTCTATTCTATTAGTATAACGTATCCTCCTTAAGTGGCGTGCTCAAGTTGGGTTCTAAATCAAATTCTTATTAAATATAAGATGATTATTTTCAAATAGCGATATTTCAGAGCTCTAATGACAGTCTTTCAGTGGATTGCATCTCTTTCTCTCCAAACGATTAGAACGCTTGAAAACAACCATAATTTTTTTGTTATCAATATTCTTTTAAATAATGTCAAATTTTGAAAAGTAAAAAAAAAAAACCAAAGTCGATTAAGAAGTAATAAATTAAAAGAGAATATTTATTTTTATTAGAGTGCCCTTTGGGGGCACAACGAGGCGTAAATTTCTGAATTGATATTTTGTCCCCTTCAGCGACCAAAGCGGCTGTCAATTTGGTTCAAATTATTTGAAATAGTGAAAAAGGTGAAAGAAATCCACTGAAATATTTGGAAATTATCACCTTAATAAAAATTCGCTGAAAATTCCAAATTATAATCTATCGTTTGATATTATTTACCTTGATCACCGTGGCCAAAATAATTTTCTATACTTTCATTCGAGTAATTGGTCACGTTTGCCTGAAATCAAAAGAAAAAAAAAGAAAAATTTAAAAATAATAATACATATTTAATATATTTTCTAATTAATTTTTCTATATATAGAATAATAAGACCCAAGTGAAAACTGAGGATATTTTTATTTTTATTTAAAAGATTCGGTCAAATGGATCAAGAAGATAAGAGAGACCAAGCAGTGTTGAAAATCGGGATTGGTGGCCTCCGAAAAACAAGACTGCTGAACGAAGCCATCGACACTTAATTACTTTCAAATATTTATAATAGTGTAAACTTTAAATGGCCTTTGAAGCCGAAAGAGTAAAAATAAAAAAATAAAAAAAAAGTGGATCAAATATTCTTTTTCAAAAATATGCATGCGATATAAATGTATAGGCAAGTTTTCAATTAGTAGAGAAACGTCCATCTTTATATATATATATTAATTAATTAAAATTACATATATAATATTTAAGATATTATATACATCGCGTATGTAAGCCGCGAGAGGGAAATTTATATAATTCCCTGAATTAATAAATATGGGAATTATATATATATATAAAAAATATATATATATATATATACTTTAAACGCCTCAGTTGCCGAAAAGAATTAAAAAAAAGAAAATCTGCAATTCTTTTTACTTTTCTATATACCTAAAAAAAAAATTATTAGGAACAAATATAATAATCTCTTTCAAGAATGAAGTCCAAAAATAAAATATATCGATTTTAGTTACTTTTCTTAAAATCGAAATTCGTTGAATATACAAGACTTTATTTAACAAAAGGATAATACTTTCTCTCTATATATTTCATATATAGGGTAAGAGAAAGTAAAAATGATAACTCCATAAAAAACCCAATGTTGTCTAATTTCTAGACAAAAAAATAGAATTTGCCCTCCCCTTTATTACAGCAATGATAGTCTCGAGTTCAAAGATTTATTTTCTGTTCTGGGAGTGACAGTTACATCTGATCTCTCCTGGAGCAACCACATCTCTTCTGTGGTTAAATCTACCGCAAGGAAATTAGGTTTCCTATTCAAAACGAAGCGTTACTTTTCCTCTCAACAACTCCTAACCCTCTATAAAGCCCAAATTCGGCCCTGACCTGAATATGTAGTTCCCACCTTTGGCGAGACGCTCTCTCCTTCTTGGACGCCCATACAGAGGCGTGCAATTACACTGATAGATGATTCTACCCTCACCGCATCCCTACAGTCACTAGATCATAGAAGAAGCGTGTCTGCACTATCTCTCTTCTACAGGTATTACCATGGTCAATGCTCTGCCGAATTAAAATCAATTATCCCACCCAATGCAACACAAGAGAGGCATCTTCCCAGCATCCCTATGCTGTTCAGATCACGACTAACAGAACTAGTCAATCCCAATCTTCCTTTGTCCCCTTGACCTCCCGTGATTGGAACAAGCTCCCTGCGTCTATCTTCCCCGAAACCTACAATCTTCAGACTTTTAAGTCTAATCTCAACAGGCATCTTCTCAGTTGAGTTCCCCTTTATGCTTCTCCTTTTGTTTTTATTTTCTTCCTGGCTGCATGTGACTATTGGTCATTATAGGTCTTCGGACCTTATGCACCCATTCCAAAAAAAAAATCTGACTTGCGCCTAGTCCCACTTAGTCGCTGAATGACTTGTTTCAAGATCCTAAACTTTACAAAAGTTGCTGAGATATTTTGTTGCAGAATGTGGTCAGAAGACAGAGGAGTGAAAATTATATATATATATATATAGGTCTCTGAGCCATTTGTGAATAGACTGATCATTAAATAGACTGCTCCAAAGGTTGGGAATTCCATCATTACATATTATATAAATTGAGAGAGCCGCAGTGACACCGTCTCTACTGTTTTCCGGTAGGTTTTTTTATTGAAACAATTTTTAATTTTTTCAATTTTTTATTAATGCTGGAGGCTTACTGGTTTGCAAACATCAGTTTCGATATAATATCATCGTCAGAGCCTATAATCAATTTGTTACATTAGATATTTATATTCAACTTCCATCTTGTTCATATTATTTTAGCCACCATTAAGATTAATATATAATATACATATACATTCGACTTACATCACATTTCATTACAACATATTATTCAAATTAAAAACAACATTTACCTCAAGCCATTATCAGAATCACATATTCCTATGATTAATATCATTTTTCTTTGAATTTCCAAGATGTTGGCTTATATTTAAAACAATTTTAACAAAAATATTTGCGTGTTCTTAGGATATAAATAAATATAAGCCAACATCTTGGAAATTCAAAGAAAATGATATTAATCATAGGAATATGTGATTCTGATAATGAGCTTGAGGTAAATGTTGTTTTTAATTTGAATAATATGTTGTAATGAAATGTGAGATGTAAGTCGAATGTATATGTATATATATAATCTTAATGGTGGCTAAAATAATATGTAACAAGATGGAAGTTGAATATAAATATCTAAGTTGTAACAAATTGATTATAGGCTCTGACGATGATATTATATCGAAACTGATGTTTGCAAACCAGTAAGCCTCCAGCATTAATAAAAAATTGAAAAAAATTAAAAATTGTTTCAATAAAAAACCTACCGGAAAACAGTAGAGACGGTGTCACTGCGGCTCTCTTCAATTTATAGAAGGAACCTCCGTCCCAGAATCTTCAAATTACATATTATGTTGATTGATTATATAGTAGGCTGGGATGAGTAGAGTAAATGGGGTTGGAGAATAACAACCAGCAGATTTATCGATCCATCAGGACGTCCTTATTTGGCAAATATTTCGACGCAGTAACACACATCACCTTCAGTGCCGCGAGGATGTAATAGGTGGTCCAAAAATTAGGGGCGTCATACATGTTTTTTGTGAGGTGCCTTCTTTGAACTGATGACCGCTCTGATTGTTGATGGATTTTTTCGAAGGAGTTTCGTATTGCACTGCGATCTAATTTAGATTAGACAAATTGATGAGTAACATATATATATATATATATAGAAATATCCACATTAGAGGTCAGGTTGTGTTTATAAGTAGGTTTCACGGGAGAATTCTATTCCCACAACCTTAGTTCAAAAATGTTTCACTTAAAACCTACACCCTAATCCTTAAATTAAGAGTAACTCAAACCCCAGTATAATAAAAAAAACAGAGCAATAAATAATTTATATAATAGAATATCAAATTATTCTAAATGGAAATTCCATATCTGATTTTGAAATCTAACCCAAGTTTTTTGCTTAGACAGATCGCTCCAAGGGATAAGACAAGTCAGAAGGGGCTGTAGCACTCTAATCCAATAGGCAGACCACACAAATGCTGAGAACAGACATCTCTTGTCTCTTACTATGTGCGTTCAACTTTCAAGCAATTAAAAAAAAATCCGTTCTAAAAATAAGAAATTACCTTTCGTAATTCGTAGAAGAGATCATCTTCAGTTGTGGCCCCGTTCACATGTCTTGTAAATTTTTTAAATAGGTGCCCTCTTCAATTGACCAGGGTTTAGTTATTTCTTGCGTCGGATCCACTATAATTAATTAATTTTCAATAAAGAATTAATAAAAAATAAATGGTTTAATAGTTGGTTGATTGCTTACCTCGTTACTATTTTCTTTATCATTTTTCACTAGCTACGATTTTTTTTTTTTTTTAATATAAAAAAAATATAAAAATTTAAATAAAAAATTAATTTAATTAAAATATATATATATATATATATATATATATATATATAAATATATAATGGAGAAGTATTAAATCAGGTTGCTTTTTACTATTTATTATTAGAAATCTGTCATATATATAAAAGAAAAAAATGACAAAGTCAGCCATAGTGAGGACAGTTCTGCCAACCTCGATTTCCAAAAAAAACAGGCAACAAACAAGTTGCAAAAAAGTTATAGACATTTTTTTGCAGTTCATATCTTTATCCATTCGACCTTTTTAACTTTCTCTTACCCTGAGCCACCTCAGGAAAAAATTTCAAGGAAATGATTTTGAGGGCCTCACTGATTATATTGGTAGCAAATAAAAACCTCCCCCATTTTTGTAGGGGCGTATATAGACATTTTTTCGGGGTTTTTTTTTTTTTTTGCGGAACCAAAATTTTCCGTCCTGCGGGAAATTTTTTCAATTTGCCCCCGCGGAACTTCCCTTTTTTTGCGGAACCTTAATTCCCCATACCCATAAAGCACCCCTGCGGTGCAGCTCACAACTTGGAGGGAGGGGGAGCGGAAATTTCTTATTCAGGGGAGGGGGCAACTTAGAATTTGAAATATCATTTTATATATTTTACAAAATGTGTATATAGGGAGTATAGATTATGTTGAAAAGAACGACACTTGGGTGCCGCCTCCCTGCCAGGTGATTGTTGGCCTGCACTTAAGCCCCCTCTCACATGAGGTATAAAAAACAGTTAAGAATTAAAAAAAAGTGCAGGAGGCGGATTTGAACTCGCGAAGCTTGGTTATTGAGAATGGAAAAAATATAGATCGCTTGAGGACGAATTAACGCCACTTGAGCCACGCTTTGTTTAATTGTACTAAAGAAAAATAAGCCATATAAGAAACATGAAATAAAAGAAGTATTAAAAAAATTTTAATATTTCACATATGATACCTCATTTTCATTACTTTTTATGCGGATTAATAATTTATAATTAAAATATCAATTGCATTCATAGTTTTCAAATAATTCAATGGACAAACGTCAGATTGTTTATGCCTTGATGTAATTAAACCAAAAACTCTATCTAACATATGATACATGTAATCAATTCTTGAATTCCCCCTGATTCCAGAGAAGGATAGCCCTTTTAATTATATGATCTAATTTGGGAGTTATTGACGATAAGAAGTTAAGCTTATTTTCGACCTTAATGACACATCAACACTCAATTTTCTATATTTTTGAAAAAGCTTTATTTAGCATTGTCTGATTAAAAACAGAATTTTGCAAAGTTTTATAATTAAAAAATGAGTTTTTTCTGAAGTTTCATTGAGATTGGTAAAAAGAAATAAATAAAATATTGACTATTTTGTAAATTGAGTTTTAGAATTTGGGATCTCAGTTGCAAGCCCAGAGCCGGTTCATAGATCGGCTCTTTACCCGTTTGAGATCAAAATTCTGAAACTCAATTTACAAAATAGAAAATGTCTTTATTTATTTCATTACCAATCTCCAATAAAACTTTTAGAAAAAACTCAATTTAATTATAAATCTCTAATTAAAATTTGGTTTTTAATCTGGAAAAATAAATAAACCACATATAAGAGGAAATTGGTTGTAGGTGGCATTAGCCGAATAAAAAAATGCTCCCCTAAGTCAAAAAAAAGTTCATATTTTGAAAGAACTTTAATTCTCTGAAATCAGAGAGATTCAAGAATATATCACATGTATCATATGTTAGATAGAAGTTTTTTGGTTTAATTACATCCAAGAGCATAAACAATCTGATTTTGACCGATGAATTATTTGAAAAACTATGCATCCAATTGATTATTTTAATTATAAGATTAATCCGCATTCCCTAATGAAAAATGATATATCATATGTGGAGATATTAAAAATTTTTAATACTTCTTTTTATTAAATGTTTCTTATATAACATATATTTCTAGTAGAAAATTTAAATAAATTGTGGCTCAAGTGGCAACACCCCCCCAAACAATCTATTATTTTTCCGTTCTCCATAACCAAACTTCGCGGGTTTAAATCCCACTCCTGCCCTTTTTTGTTTTTCGTAACGATTTTTTTATACTAATGTGAGTGGGGGGCTAGCGCGCGGGCCAACTAATCGCCTGGCATTTTCCCCAAAAAGTGTCGTTCTTTACTAGTTCTTTTTGGTATTATGTTTCAAGCCTGTTTGAGTTAACCAGGATTTACATATGATTGACATATGATAGAAATTCTAGTTAATAAGTGTTTCTTAATTAGTGACACTTTCAACTATTCCATACAGTGATTACGTATCATAAATTTTCGGCTGAAATTTGGCCTAAACCAGAATTTTTGGCCGAAACTGGCCGAACATAAAAAATCTGGTGCCACGATCACACCAGATTTTTGTTTCTCTGTTGATGTAG